>OZ007520.1:8596144-8893583 GCA_963931895.1 Eupithecia pulchellata | reverse complement strand
GACTTATCTTATCGTGTCGGGTCCCGAGTGTGACAGTGCAGTGTCAGCATGGATGTGAACGAAGGTCAGGAGATGGTGAATTGAAGGTGAGTCGATGAGCGAGGGTTGTGGTGTGACAGCTAGCTGGTCTTTGCTGGTTCGAAGATTTTAAACTTTAAGTAGGAATGGGTTAGTACGAGAACTATAGATGTGCGTTTGGCCATAACGCACCCTGACAATAATCGGCACAGGATATGATGAAACTTTTAGGCAGTGATTCCATTCATGTTTTTCAAAATTCTACGCCATAATGGAGGATTATGGAGGCCAGCCAGGTCGGCCGGCCTCCGACCATTGGAAAAAAAATTGTCGAAATGTGGTAACAAACCCCGCCACCGCCGCCGCGCCGCCGCCGGCCGGGCTGACTATGGTGTGTTGTCTCTTATATTGATGCTATTATGCTGTAACTTTTACAGAAATGCCATTCCTTAGTGAGACGCTTATTTGTATCAGTTAGTTTTCAATCAACAAACAAATTGATGTTATCTATAAATAATATCTTTCATAAACACAACTAAAAGAATGATTGCACTAATATAAATTTTTATTAAACATATAAGTGGCCTCCGTAATTTAAATCACTTTAAAAAGGGAGTTTCGGGCCGTATGTTTTTTGTTTCAAGGAAAACTTTTACAAAAGTTTACGCAACGAATGGGAATCCTAAAAGAATACAGTTATTAAATTAATATTATGTCAGTATTATACACCGTGTTGGCACCCAGACACCATTACCACAACATGCCACGAACACCGACGGGTTTTGTAATGTGCCTGTTTGTACTTACGTGCTATTTGCTTACTTGCAAATGAGTGCATGCTTTCGAGCGATATAGTAAGTTTATTTATTATGAATGGTAGCGGGTTAACTATAAACCTTCTTTGTGGTGGAACTAACGCTAACGTTTCACGTGCCGCACTCACCTTGATGAGGTCTCTCGTTAAGGGTAGTTAACATTAAAAGTTGGTGATCTTCCAACACAAATAAGGTTCATAGTTAACCCGCTACCATTCATAATAGTTTTGTTAAACTACGGAAGATTTAAAGGAAAATTAGTTGTGCAACATTTTGTATGACTATCTCGGACACGGTGTACTATAATCCAAATTATAACCGTGTGGGGTATTGTGTTGGTAGAAATATATTACGAAAAACTCCAATAAAAATATTATGCTCTGAAACTTTAACTATGATTTTAGGGCATTGAATAAAAGACATATAATATTTTTTTCTAGATTTAAATCCACAATGGGTACGATGAAGATCTTATAAACATAAAAATAATGTAATGAAAAACCAACATAAAATTCCTTGGTGTTTAAACTGCATTTTTTTACGGGACAAATGCTTATAATTGGGACCACCTCCCCTCTCATTATCTATACAAAGTAAATTTCAGATAATATAAAATAAAAATCAGCAAAATCGTCTTAAAAATATATTTTTTTATTTTATATAAGAACACCAAAACTGAATGATACAAACAAGGCTTTGTTATGCTAGTGACGAGTAGCGGCCGACGCAAAGCATAATTGTGATCGCGACAAACAAATATTTAAGGGCGTAGTTCTTTGGAAAATGGTCTCAAAAGCTGCTTGTTAACTTGACACCTTTACACACAAATCTCATACAATGATGACCTGTACCATTTCTCTCTATATGACACTACCGGTCCGCCCCGGATTCGCAGGGTATTAAACAAAAATTTCAGAAATTGTACACACTAACACGATGCGTTTCAAATTTTTCATACGGATCCCTTACTTTTTAGGGTTTTGACATCGGTTGCAAAACCCTTATGAAATCGCTTTGGGTCTGTTTTGTGTTTTGAATCCTTAATATCTCAGAAACTACTGCAGCTATTGACTTGAAATTTGAAATAATAATACATTTTGTGCGCCCGCACATATTTATAGAAAAATAAATGAAAATAAATGAAAAATCAAAATGAAGATTTTCCATACAAATTTTGAAATCGAAATTTTAAATGGAACGTACAAAGTCAAAAGTGGTATCAAATGAAAGGTACACGTTTGTAGATTTCAAAATAGTTTTTGAAATTTTGGTAGGTTTTATACTTTTTAAAATATTTTGAAAAAGGTCAAAAAAATGACCGTTCCCCCCCCCCCTATCTCCGAAGATTGCAAAGCGATCGACGTGATATGTACCAAGTATTTGTAGATATAGATCTATATTTTACAGGAAAAATATAGAGAAGTCTGTAAAAATAACAGTTTTTGAAATATGGTCAAAAAAGGGCGGGAAAAATTTCTGAAGGGCTGACTACCCCACCGAGTTGGGTATCAAATGAAAGGTATTGGCTTGTACATTCCAATACAGTTTTTGAAATTTCGACAGATTTTACACTTTTGATATATTTTGAAAAAGGTCGAAAAATTGACCGGTACCCCCCCCTTATCTCCGAAGATTGCAGAGCGATTGATGTGATATGTACCAAGTGTTTGTAGATATCGATCTATATTTTACAGGAAAAATATAGAGAAGTCTGTAAAAATAATACTTTTTGAAATAAGGTCAAAAAAGGGCGGGAAATTTTTCTAAAGGGGTGACTACCCCACCGAGTTGGGTATCAAATGAAAGGTATTGGTTTGTACATTCCAATACAGTTTTTGAAATTTCGATAAGTTTTATACTTTTCGAAATATTTTAAAAAAGGTCAAAAAAATTACCATTCCCCCCCCCTTATCTCCGAAGATTGCAGAGTGATTGATGTAAAATGTACTAAGCGTTTGTAGATATAGATCTATATTTTACAGGAAAAATATAGAGAAGTCTGTAAATATAATTCTTTTTGAAATATGGTCAAAAAACTAATTTTCATACAATGGGGGCTATTTCATTGAGAGTAATATCAAATCAAAGGTATGGATTTCGACAATTCAAAACAGGTTTTGAAAATCGTCTAAGTTTCATACTTAGTGAAATAGGTTGAAAAAAGCCGAAAAAAAATTGTAGGTACCAACCCTTACCTACCCACTAATCTCTGTAGTAACTGTAATAGGAGTTCCACAGCGCACCAAAACCGTTGTTCTCAAAATTTTTGAGAAGAGATAGGTATGTATCCTAGATAATCCACACAGTATCATTTACCCACAATTAAGCTAAGCAAAGCTTGTGTTATTGGTATTACTACGATAGCTGTTATACTTAATAAAGTATAAGTATCACATTAGATGATTTATTTTTGTGTACTGAAAAGGACTAGAACACCCGAACAAATAATCTGAAGATCCTACAAATATTAGTCCCGAGGCAGGAATCAAACCTCCAAGCCAAGAGGTTGTCATATACGTACCTACCTAAACGACAAAAGTTCAAAACCCTCGGCGCGCGAGTTACACTCGCACTTGTCGTACTTGTTTTTATCAGCATTGGGATGTTTGACGTCGACTCGACATTCCATAACTGACACTGGCCGTAGAGAAAAGCAAGCAGAGGACGGAGCCATAATAGAAAAAGAGGTTGATTATATAGCGCACGGTTTAATTATTGAATTTTTCATGCGGACCCCTAACTTTTTGAATTGCTATATAACCTATGTTCATCACGGAAAATTAAGGAATCTAATGGTGAAAGAATTTTTCAAATCCGTCCAGTAGTTTCGGAGCATATTCAATTCAAAGAAACAAACAATCAAATCTTCCCTCTTTTTAATATTATATTATAGTATAGATTAGTATCTTAGTATAATATAAGTATAGGTTAAAAGCAATCATCAATTTAGGGCGACATGGTATGACAAAGACGGCATGCTCAGCATGGTGTAATGAGGAGGAATACTCAAACTCAGAATAATATATTTCTGTTGTCCAAATTGGGTACAAGTCTACAAACGCAAAGTCATCTACTTACCATCACGATTACTGACCGTTGGTTACATGAGCGAAATTGATTGTCTTCTGTTATTAAAAAAAAATTGGGATTTGCTGAAATAACTTCAGCAAATTATCTTGTTTGTTTGAATTGAATAGGCTCCGAAATTACAAGACCGATTTGAAAAATTCTTTCGCCATTAGAACCCTACATCATTCCTAATAAACATAGGCTATAGAATAATTAAAAAAATTAGGGTTCCGTTTGAAAACTAATAATTTAACGCAGCATGTAAATCATAACAATACCATTGCGAAGTCGGAGCGGACCGCTAGGGTCCAATAAAGGTCCTACGTTTCAGGAATCGCCATAGACATTTTATGAGGTAATGCGTCAAGCGGGAAAATAGGTGTATAATTTTTCATGTCCTAACCGGAAGACAAAAACGTTTTTAAATTTAAAAATAAACCACAGATAACGTCTAGTTCGCGACGTAAATGTATTCAGCGTACATTAACATAGTACCTAGATTAGCATAGTAGCATAAATCTAGCCGATGTACAGACTGGGTCTGAAGTGGCTGAATAATATCCACATAAATCATTCGCGAAATAATTATTGTACTCGATTGTAATTTTGGAAGTCATGTTTTGGATTTTCTAGGGTTCTTAACAGGGATGTTGCGAATATTCGCATCGGCATCCACACATGCGGAACATGCGGATGCGCTCCAAAAAAAATGAGTAGAGTAATGTATCCTGGAAAATCCACACAGCATCATTTAGCCACAAGATAACTGTTATAGAGTTAATAACTGTTATAGAGTTAATACAGTATAGGTATCACATAGATAGATATATTTTTGTGTACGTAGAAAAGGACCAGAACACCCGAACAAATATTTACTTGCAACCTCCTGCTTTGTAAGCGGACCTTGGCCCACCGCGCCAATAGGTCGTAGATATACGAACCTACCTTTACGACAAAAGTTCAAAACCCTCTGCGCGCGAGTTACACTCGCACTTGAATCTCGTTTTATACAGAGCCGCATCCGCATCCGCAAATGTGAGCCTCCTAGAATCCTCATCCGCGGATGTGGAAAAAAGTGGATCCGCAACATCCCTAGTTCTTACTAGTCAGGATTATGTTATGCAACCTCGGAATTGTTAAATGGAACATGTTCGTGGAAAGTGAAAATTTTTTTGGTTCATCGGATAGTAACGACGATAAAGCAACACCTGTAGGGCAAGCACGGGCATTCTTGTCTAAGGTAGAATAGACAAAAATTACGTCACTTTGTCATGCGTAAATTATATGAAATTAATTTCTTCAACATCAATAATGTACGCAATGTATGGTGATGCGATGTCATTATTGTCTATTCTACCCCAGAGAACAATCCCCGTGCTTGGCCTACTGAATCGAGAGCTATTTGCATCTGACGCATCAGTACCGCCTTACATTCAGGTAATGCATCCAGAATCTCGAGGGCGCTTCCGACTGTTATTCATGGATCAGTTCAGCTACCTGTGGATTGTTTGCAATAGTCTCCAGTTAGTGCAATAGTTTTAGTTGTAAATACTAGTTCTAATTTGCTACTATTTAAATGTAATTTTATTTATTAATATACTTAGAGATAAAACGGATACTTATTACTTTACTTCATCATCATCATCATCACCAGCCTATAATAGTCCACTGCTGGACATAGGCCTCCCCTAATGAACTTTACTTACTTACCAAAAAATAATCAAAATTAAAGTGCTTTAGACCTTACAGGACTTTGAGACACTTCACAAAATAAAGTGATCACTTTGATTCGTAGTTCACTTCAATCTTTGTATGGTATAGTCACAGATAATATAATACCTACGTATAGTAAAGAAAACACAAGTCAGTAATACTGCAAAATTTATATAAATATTTCTTCACTTCAATCTTTTAAACCACTGGCGTATGCTGCCCCCTGTCGCCGCGCGGGCTGGACGTTCAAGTGGTTATGGTATAGTAAAGAAGCAATCCAGAAACCTTCATTCAAGAACACAGTTCTGTATATCCGATGAAATTTGGTGGCGAAAACGGTAAAATGTATACAAAGTTTTACCTTCCGAACGGCACTTTGAGTGACGCTCGTATAAATATGAGTTTTCCACGCTTACCTCATAGCCAGTGGTAGAGATTTTAACTCGCGTGAGACGAGCACGAATTTTTGCACAAAGTAAATGCTGTACCTCCACCATATACACTGTTTTTTCACCAAAAAACCTGATTAAAGTAATTTTTTCCGCATGCACTGGTAAAAATTTCAAACGCTATGACTTGACATTTGCTGCTACATGTCACATGAAGATCTGCTGTCACTTTGACAAGAGAAAAGACAGTCTACTCCATAAATTGCTAAAGAAACCTTGAATGCATGCTTATATACCCATAAATTTCAATCGCGTTTCTTCACACACTGTCTTTTTCTCCACACACATAATATCCGTTTTGTTTTTGTGCAAAACGGTAATATTTTGTTAGTTTGTTAGTTTCCGAGTTTTTGGAGCAAAGCTCGTCCCAATCCCCCTTTTATAACAGTCTGCTAACTTAAGAATTGTTATTAATTTACCATTATTTTATGACTTAAATAATAGAACTATACAGGACCTACAATATAAAAAATAACATTTACCGATTGCCAGTATAATGGTGCAGGTTTGAGAGACTGCTCAAGACACACACAGTTCCTAAGGGTGGTGAAGATAATCTGTATCAATATAGATATTGTTCAGGGTGTTTTAGATTTATTTAATACATTGTATTATGTATATCAGTCATCTAGTACCCCTAACACAAGCTCTGCTTAGCTAGCGGCTAGGTATCAGTGCATATTCTCTAGCATTATTTATTTATTAATTATTAGGTTTTATAGAAATAAAATTCTTTTGCAAGAGTAAAGATCATCTAGTACATATATACAATTTTAATTGAATTTCGAGAACGAATGATTCAAAATTAAAAACGAGCTGCCCGTGGATTTGCTTGCTCTTTCCGGGACAAAAAATTTGCCTATTTCTCTCTCTAGAATAACATCTACCTTCCATCCAAATTTCATCAAGAACCGTTTAGACGTGAAAAAGTAGACAAGAGTTGCTTTCAAAACTTCGTTAGTATGGATTTAAAAATTGATGTTATTTACCTACGCTCATATCTATGACTGGTAAAGATCTAGGATCTAAAAAAATGTTTAAAGATTAAAGTCTCTTAGATTTAAAGGGAACTTAATATTGGAAAATTATAAATTACTTAAATTATTTTTTTAGTTTTATTGTATAGTCATAAATAATATTCCTAATATTTTCTTTTGTAATTTTCTTTCATAATAAGTAAACCTGTGTTGTTTAAAACTCTATTTTGTACGAATTATGGTTAGATTTAATCTGTACCCACACTTTGGTCGTATTTGTGTACATTATGTGCCCCAATTTGACGACCTTTGTGGCGCGGTTGGCGAAGGTCCGACTGCGCCTGCTAGAACTACCTGTCAGCAAAATTTCAGACCGTCAGATGTGTTTAGTTATATTCTCGTGAAGAAGTAGCGAACATCCATCTATATAACTATCCGAACTTTCGGTTATAATCTAAATAAACTAATATAAAGAAACTCGTATTAATTCAAATAGTTTCTAGTAGATGCTAAAACTATTAAATTTAATTAAAGTAGTTTATTACCAGACGTAAAATTATGTTGATAAGACTATATACAGTTTGCCTTAAATATAGGTTCCAGTCATTACAGAACTTGCTAGAAACTCAGATACCTAGAAGATAGTCGCTAGGTTGCCGACCGACGGCGGAAGCGTCTTTTTGCCGCATATTATAAGGTAATGCCGTATAATACCGACATCCTGGATGCGCCCACATCGCGTCGCTCGCTCACTTTGAGCCAGAGCAAATTTGTGGCTTCTGGTACCATAACATATCCATACCATAACATATCCCATAACATATCAGTAAAACGGTAAATAGGAAGTGAAAATTACCAGAAAAAGGTCAATCGATTTGAATGTTGATACGGATTGGTTTAATATAATTGTCTTCCAAGCATAGCATCTTGCCGAGAGTAATTCTTACTATTATCTTATAGTAATTCTTATTCTCTTTGGTACTTTCAGGTCTAAAACTTCACGTATACTAATCACCTCGAACCGATCACTGACGTGCCGGTCAGTGGGAACTATAAATGTCGCGTCTAGTATCAACGTCAGGTTAACGAGACAGGTTCCGGTGTGTTAATTAATCCTAAACGCACGCATTGAATGCCAGCTAATTCACGTCAAATCAAACGGTGAATAAATTGCTCGTACGACATATTTTCCGTTTGCCGGATGCGTTCAATTTGGTCGTTTGTGCGCGGGCGCAGTCCGACACAAACCGCGCTACTGTTTCACGTCCCATCGATGTTTGACGATGTATCGTGAGTCGTCAATTCTTTATTAGTCCAAGACTGTCAAATTAGTCAAGTTATAGCGGTGTTATCGATCTTTTGAAGCAGCAGTGGGTTATTGTTTGTGGTCAGTGGTATCACGACATGTGATACCACGTGCAAGCTATCACGACGGAAAAGTCAAAGAAAGAGAAAAAGCGGCCAAAGAGAAAGAGAGTCTCCGATATGAGGTAAGGGTGTTATCTTAAATGGGATTTCTTAATGAACCCGGACTACGGTTTCAAACATTCAAGGTTAACCACAATATAATTATAAATAAACAAATAATAAATATTTAATTTATATTGCATAATTTAGCCGCAAGCTAAGCAAGAGCTTGTGTTATCATTACATACTTAGGTGCATATGTAGATAGACATTTTTTTATAAATAGGATCGAATAACTAGAGAATCGGTATCGCAATTTTGGACATCCTAAAGTGTTTGGTCGCTTTACCAAAAAGGATGTCAAAATAAATAGCCCACACAATTAATATAGGTAGACTGACTGACGTGAGTTCCTACACTATTGCCCGTTAACCGTTGATTTAATTTATAAAAAAAGCACAGTTTCGAAAAGTTTTCTTTAGGTTTGAACTGACAAAACTAACTAACGACATCATTTTTTGAAAACCCGCATGCAATTCCAGTAAAAATATATTTATCGCATATTTAAAAGACCAAACAGCAAAATTTTTTGTAAAAATGGTGCATAATGCGACATCCAAGATGGCGGGCTGTATTTACTCTCTCTCTCTGGTAACATACAGATTCTCGACTCCTGGGAGCTAGAACATGTGGTTAAATATTCATAATATCTAAAAATACTTCATAAAATTAGACAAAATACTGTTTCGTTGATTTATTGGTGTTGACTATGCATTCCATTTTACCGCTGACAATGAGGCTTTACTACAATACCTTAAGGGTGAGGGGTAGTTTGTGTTTACGTACGAATTCATTATAACGAAGAATCTGAAAACTATGGTGTAGGTACCTACTGCTGTACGATCAGCCGAGTACCTTAAGGTTGAGAAACATTGAGTGATTGTTTCATTTTCCATGAGATTTGGTATATTGCCTCAATCCTGCTTGTAAATTACCAATCGGTTATACAAGTTAGAAGTAGATATTTTTACAAGCCACTGTAGCCTGTAGCCACTGTAGGTCCGAAGGACCTTAGTAGCTGATGAGAAAAGTGTAAAGTTTAATTTTGAGTAGGTATCTATGTAATTTTGACTCACTTTTTTTATAATTTGTTGTTTGTTCCTTTTGCCGCCTCACCCAAATATAAAAATAATAATGAATACAGGTTCGAATTCGTTTCCATTCTTTAATTAATTTACTCAGTAATTTTCTTTTTGAATAAACTACTATTCACATAAAATAGTTATTTTCCTTTTTTGTTTTGAATAGGTTGTTTTAATTATGTAATGATGGCCCGTTTTGTTTCTTGTCAAAACAAAACGGGCCATCATTACATGTAGTCATTACAGTGGGGATGTAGGTCATAGATATAAATGAATAATATAAGAATGGAATCTAAACTAACATTTTAATGAAATTATAAAATATAATTAAGTATTCAAATTTTGACAGTAGTACTGAGAAGGAATATTTTTTTTTCGAATGGACAAGACAATCACGATTTTTATAAATCTTATTTTATTTATTGCTTGTTTGGGATCATTTTCAGTGATTCGATAACCTCACCAGAATTTGAGTTTGTGGTGAGATGCAATAAGAAACCCTCTAAAAGTCCGGCATAACACTGTCAATCACAAGTCAGCAACACTCTGATTATTAGTTTATTAGTTTAGTTTACTAGTTAATAGATTACACGGGCTTCGCACGGGTATTTAACAAAAATTTATATTTTCATGCGGATCCCTAACTTTTGTTAAATATATTCTATAGCCTATTTTCATCACGGAAAATTTTGGATTTTAATGGTGAAAGAATTTTTCGATTCGGTCTTGTAGTTTCGGAGCCTATTCAATTCAAACAAACAATCAAAATATTTCCTCTTTATAATATTAGTATAGATATAGATTACGGATGGCATAAGTGCTACAAATTTAATTAAAATTATTATCAAAGGAGTCCTATTTTTCCCCGTTGTATACTAGTTTATTGAATATAAGTCCATAACTTCAGCGATAAAGATCCATGGGGTGATAATACATTCTGCCAGTGGTAGATAGTAACACCATGATGGTGAGTTGAAATTTAAAACGAGGTTGTTTATATCGGTGGAGTTTTCGTTTTGATAGGCACTGACAAAATATTTATATTTATTTATTATCCTCACAGATTCAGATTCGATAACTTTATTTATTTAGGCTTACAAAATAAGCACTTAGACAAGTCAAATGTCATACAGTTGATTAATTAAAATAGATATAATTTGTTATTGACTTCTCTTAACTTACATTTTTTGTCCACTAGTGGAAGAAGAGAAAGAAAAACCACTACCTAGTACATTCATATATGATACTAGCGGTCCGCACCGGCTTCGAACGGGTATTTAACAAAATACTAATTTTTACACACAGATATTTGTGCAGGTAGATATATACAGCTTTGTTATTAATGTTAACATATGTAGGTCAAGAGTACATGCATAAGTGTAGGACACAGCAAAATAATCTTTAAACCAAAAAAAAATCAGTCTAAATTTAAATAAGTATCTATTATAGTTGCACTGTACTGTACATCCCTATTCGGTATTCACGTTTTGCGCGGTGTTTAATTTTACTATATTTGTGTAGAAGTCAGAATTACTCCAACACACTGTTGACACATCGTCATCAGTACACAAGTATGCCGAACACTATTTCGCTTTGATGTTTGACCAAAAACCGACAATCAACGGAAACGTACCCATACTCATTGTACTTGGGTAAATAAGACTAAAATGTGAACGATGACGTTCGAAAATAATAAGGTAATACCCGAAGAGTTGAATCACTGAAGGTCCCGATGTCGCAGGTTTCCCTAGGCTGCGGTAACCGCTTTCCATCAGGCGGGCCGAATGCTTGAGGTCAGGATAAAAATGTAAACAAAATATTTTTAACAGGTACCTTAACCTACCTACCTCTGTTTTCAGAATGTTTACCAATTGAAAAGAAAAGAAATGGGAAAGATATATAACCTCTGCTGTAAGACACAAGTAAAATATTTAAAATAATACCAAATATCCAAGAACAAAATAGTATGTAGTATTAAAAAAATTAAATTACTTATTTCTCCTCTCCTCAGGGTTGACTTACGCGGTCTGAGGTGTGCAACCGCACTTCGTAGCGTCAAAGCTGCCATGTACGAAAGCAGCTGCTCCTATGCCGGAGCCTTAGAACTGAAACGAAGTGCCCTAAAAGAGGAGCCCTGGCCAGCAACCGAGTGGCCACCTTACAGGCTTCACCAGTCTACCTTTGAACAGCTGAAGCAGAGCGTAGAGAAGGCAAAGGCAGCGCTTCAGGACCGTTCTGGACTGCTTGGTTCAGCCACGGCTTTTGGAGACTTCTACGGAGGGCAGCTGGGGCAGGATGCCAGTGCTACACTTGGCTTTGGAAGGTCGAGGAATGACGACATGCTTGGAACCATGGACAAGAAGAGCACAGGTAAATGCACTTCTCTTTTCATATTTTAAGAAAACACATGAATAAATCGCTCGTATTTTATCAAAATTTGATTCTCAATTTTCATGCAATAATTCCTGTTTACGAGCATTGCCGCCACAACGTCGAACCATTCCAACAAATCTCTCGGAAAGACGACGCGATAAATGTCATCGGGGCCTTTAAATTTTTACACCTATAACATAGATAGCAGAGCTTCATTGTACCAGCCCGATGTGGATCGTGTTGCCGAGCACAACTCACAAAGAATATCGATTGCCGCGTCTTCACCCGACCGAAAACACACTCTGAAGCGTACCACCCAGAGATAAAGTCCCATTTCCCGCCAACACAGATAGAACCCTTTTAGATTAAGCGATCCTGCTAGGTATAAAGGAAAGGTAGGGGGGCAACTTCTTCCTCAGATGACAATCGGTCTAAGGGAGATGCGGGGCGTGCGGGAAACATGCCCCATGGTTTCCATGGCGACTCGCCCGCCCACACCCCGCCCTAAAGATCAGCGTAGCCTTCATAAATACTAGTTGCGTAAATAAAAATAATTTTATCCTTTCATTATTTTGGAGAAACTTCGGGGCTTCCGGGCCTCCCCTCTAACGAGAGCGCGGAAATCACGCCGTTTAAAATAGCGATGCATTTTTGGTGCAGGTTTTTTAAGATTTTTAGCGGTTAGCGAAAACAAATGGCAGTGTTTTTATCTGTGGCGACGTAATAAAGGTAGTCTACGAGCTCGTAAAGGGAATATTATTGCTGACTGTGTGCAATTCCGACGCTTATTTTGTTAGCTATTTTTGCTACTGAATTGGGAATATTAAAATTACCTAAATAAGGTAGCATACATACTACATATCTACTCATGAAATAAAAGTGCAATTCCACGTTATTTTTTGATACTTCATTGTAAGCAGTTATCATTAAATATCTGACCCTTTCGACTCGGCATTTCCACAGAATGGTGCCGACACAATCAAAGAAAGATGCCGTTCCGAGCTCGCGCTGACAATGGATGCCCTATAGGCATTCTCTGTATTTTTCAACTCTAGAAAATGCCATTTGAAACAACAACGGCTCCGCGTTACATTTTTACGTTCCTCGAGAGAAACGAACACAAAAGATTCCGTTGACAAAGGCAGAAAGACAATAACTTTTTACCATTAAAAGTTCTTTTACCATTAAAAAGTTCACAATACATTGGAAAAAATGTAAATTTGAGCGACCCCTCTTTGTGGACTTGGCACGGTGCACAGACCTGAGGTAGATTGGGGTCTTCCGTTATTGTGCCGCGAGGAAAGCTATATTTACTATGGTGAAAAGAAAATTCTGACCAAGAATTACTCAGTCAACATTCTCATTTTAAGCAATAGTAAGTACAGTTGTTACTCACCGCACGTACACCAAGCGGCGAGCTTAGTGGGACAAAATCTTAGACGAACCACCAGCTGAAAATAATTTTGTGATACTTTTTACCTAAGATCTTCTATCGGTGCAATTTCGACGAGGTCTTATCACACAGGAGTACTTACATACGTTGCAGTGTATGTGTTCAGAAGTGTTCGACACGACTTGGCTGGAGTGCAATTAGGTATACCATGTGTAGGCACAGCCATTACCAAAACAACATTTGTACTATAGCATAGCGAAGAAAATGTAAACTGTTGCAGGGGCACGTGCCTCTGATGGATGGACCGAGCAGCGCGCCAAGAATACAAAACAAAGAAATAACCCATTTACATAATATTCAAATAACTGCAAAAATACCCAGCCCCTAATCTCAGTCATTAGGACGAACGTATTAAAATTTATAAGCCGAGGTACTAGAGTTGTTAACACGAAAATGATTACGTTCCTATCGGCCGATCTCTGCGCCAATTGTCATCAATTACAACGGCGTACTTTAGATAGTATCTACGTAAAATATGTTTAATAAATCACCGCTGCAACTGGCCGATATGCGAGTTATTGATTTTCAAAAGGGTCGGGTAACAATTTATATTCATTAGGACGTGGCGCGGCAGTGCGGCGGCGGACCGCCGTCCGCCGGGAAGTGGCCTGTTCTCACTTCCACCTTCCACCTTCCACGTGAGATCCTAACTGCGGCGTAAACACTTCTTGCCATTTACTACTTGATATAACATTCTTACATTTAATGGATATCATGAGTACCTTATCTTCTTATTTCGTACCACACAGCGCTTTTTAGCAGAGAGCTTCAAACTTAAGAACACGATAGTTTTACAAAAATGTGAAAACCGTCAGCGAAAATTGTACTTTGATCCTTTAAAAACGTTATATACAAATGCTGCACTATTTTTCTTTAAAATCCCGATTAAACTATTTATAAAATAAAATATAATTCAAATAAGTTTCCTTTTAGAGCTAAGATGCTAAAAACTAATAACCTAGAAGAACCTATGTAGTAGTCAAACTCGATGTGAAATGTCTGTAAACAAAGAGCACAAAAAACTAAAACTCACGTCTTGCTTGGCGTTTATTATAAGATATAATTTATAACATACATGCTATAACTGTTAGGTCCTAGTTTTTCTATGGATACTTCTCCATAGAAAAACAAGGACCATCATCTAGTACCTAACAAACATTCATACAAACTATCGCAGTAAATATTCATCGTTCTCCCCATTGTTTTCGTCTTCCATTCACTTACGACATTTAAGCAGTCACTCCTTTCTTATCCATCTCTTTTAATCTTTTCTTAGGCCGTAGTAAAAAAATATTAATGCAATAACAACCAACAATCAACACAAAAACAGAGATTATTGCGACCCTCCCTCAAAGTTTTCATAACACTTATAACAGATAATTAAGCCTTAACACCAGTAAGCCAATAAGTCGAAAGTTCCCACAGGGCTGTCCCGTTGTCCCTAAACAAACGGGTAATACACAATCAATGGCCACTCGAGTGTGCGTTATAAATCACAGATGATAATGGTGACGTTCCGCCGGATGACGTCATCGGCGTTTGCGCATCCTAACAATAGATGACGTAGCGCCGCGCGTGCGCTTGGTTTGGGGCCATGGATGCAGCGATTTTATTACGTTGAATATTTTTTCACCACGTTAATTATCTTCTAGAAAACTTATAGAATTTTTTTAGAGTCCCTAAACCAAATATAATTTTTCACAGAATGTGAACTTCTGATACCTTTACGACAGTAAATATTAAAAATAAAAGAAGCTCTTACTCGTATAACTCCATTTTTATTCCGTTTCGCAAAAAAATTCCAGGTTTTCTCTTCAACCGCAATAGATCAGGCAGTTGAAATATTGACTAGGTTATTTATAACTAAAAAATTCGACACGCACTTGGCTGGTTTTTCGAATTCACTTTACTTGTTTCTGTTAGTTCGCTTTAGTTTTATTTAGGTGCATAAAAGTGATCGTCGTAAAAGTACATTATATATTGTTACAAACTCAGTTTACCAAACACTGCAAGACAAAAATTTTAAATAAATAAATATACATACAATATACATACCCTTGCTTAATAAGGTCAATTGACAAAATCTGACATCTTTATATTTTAAGAATTTTTCTTTTCTAATTACGTAAGAGAGAATTTTAGAATCTATAGTATTTTATAAAACAATCAGTGTTACTTTGAAACGTTTCTTCGTAAATTTACTTCTCAGTAACCCTCTAGTTTTATAAACAAACAAATGTATTGCTTACTCTCATGGGAACCGTGGTCTAGACAATAAACACTTAATTGTGCGAATAGACACCAGTAATGATAACCCCTCAGATTTGCCCGACATGGCACGAGGAAAGTACCCTACGTCCAAATGTACCCTACGGCCTAAAGTACCCTAGCATATTTATTTCACAAATCGCTTAAAACATATTGCGCGATGTTTATATTTGATACGTTGACTTTACGCGTGGGAGATTTTTATTGGTATTAAATATATATTTACTGAACTCGAATAAAATAAAATAAATGGTTGGTGTAATTTTAAAGTAGCTACAAACAAATATAGGTTGATAAAACTTAAGCTTAGCTAGTAAGCTGTGTAATAAGTAAGTCTCAAATCTAAATGACTAAATTTAATCAAGAATGAACAATCAATTATTTGAATCCAGAACACGCTACATTGGTACAGCTATTACAGGAAAATAAATCAAAAGCGAATAAATAAATATATTTTTATGGCCTTGTAGTCATTCCTTAAATATAAAATGATTGCAATGTTTGACCTCCTAAATTTAGACGAGTTTTTTTGCCAGCAGGGTCGGACAAGATCACCGGTGGACTTAGTAAAGGCTACTCCACACCGACTCTCTCGGACACACTGCGCGCCACTAAGTGTACAGGTAAGTTTTAGTCTTAGTTGACTTCAAACCATGGAGATTTTAGGTAAACCGGACGATGAAGAGATGGAACCAAAGCTTCATTTAATTTCCAAACAAAAATCGCAGATCAAAAATGCATACAAATTACCTAGTGAGAGGCATTTTGTATTGACAGGCCACTCATATGAATATTATAGGAATCCAGTTAGCCACTGAAATGTACCTAAAGAAAACGAGTTAAAACATGGGTTATACTCCTCATCTGAATGCTGATTTTCTATGTTGTGCGGTAAAGGTGTTGGATGTACGTGCGCCTTAATGCTATTTTGTTCAATACCAAAAATCTAACGAATCTAACCGTAACTAAGTTATTTTACTATAAGTCTAATGTATACAGGTAGTATCTAAAACAGACGTAGCAAAAAATCTTCTACGCTTCTTACACATCTCTTAAGTAATTTTGATAGCGTAAGAGCTCCCTTCAAATGTGATGTTGATATATTCTCCTAGCCTTCCAACTGAGGCGGCCATTATAAACGGAGACTAGCCATCTGGGCAGGGCATAATTATTATAGCGCAGTGTGTGTGCAAACACAGGTGCCCTCTATATTCTCTTACTCTCATAACCAAATTAAAAATAAATAAATAATCCTCTACCCAGTGGCCATGACCGGAATAATTATAATGTGCTACGGATAGATCTATTCGGTCAGTAATCGATTGCTAGAATCGCCCTCCTGGTTTTAGATGGGCGTAAGTAGAGCTGAATTGTCTTAACTAGTGAGGTCTAGACCTACTGGCTACCTGAGTGCCATTTGTGCAAACCGATCGCATCACTTTGACGTTGTATATTTTTGGAATCGTCATACAATCGTGAGATGAAATAAACTTTAGATAGTACCTGCGGTGCTATTTGAGTATCTAAGTAATGTGATAGTGATTCATGTACTTTTAGTGTTACTTGTTTGTACAGTTGGATTACCTCTGCTTTTGTTTACCTACGTGCTTACTATTATTTCGTTTTGACCATTTCTTGGCAGTTTGTGTGACTGATGAGGGACCCCGGTATAATTGTTAATCTTATGTTAAACAAGTTTTATTACCAACGAGACAATGCAGCCAGCATCTTGGGTACACTTACTTTGATTTGGATCAGTTGAGCTACATGTATTTTGTTTACGATAGTCCGTAGCTCAACTATTTCATTTGTAATTACTAGTTTTTTATAATTTGGTTATTTTCTTTGTTAATACAGGTCTTAGTTACTATCTATTAAAATCTCGTAAATGTGCCATAAATGCATGAAATAAGTAAATCTGTAATTTTCTAATAAAGTGATCTGAAATTAAATTGCAGAGATTGATAGAATTGTTTGAGATTGGTGTCAGCCTTGACACTTTAGATGTGTCCCTCCATCTGTAGTTTCTTTTATCTTCGGTTGAATAGGTACTAAACGTTTCCGTAGTGTCGATAATGTCAAGATACGATAGTCATGTGAATCGATCTGTTTAGTTGAATATGGCCCCACATCACAACGGTGACGGATTAATTTCCCATGCAAATGCAATACCATACTCTAATCTAACTATTATTTTTATTAAAACAGTATTTATGCAGGATCCTGCCAATTTTTTTTTAAATATTTTTCTATTGTGAAGTTAACCTATAGGTAGGTACGCATTTCTATAAACATGACATGTTTTCTTAGTTTTTATGTGGATAAGATTTCAAACAAAACAGGAACCTAAGTAAATACCTAAAGGTATGTATTTATTTAACCTAAATAAATACCTAAAGCTAAACCTAAATAAAAACCTATTTATTTAGGTTCTCTAATACAAGGGTCAAGATCTTCAAAAAATTACAAATTATGGTTTTTATGGGAACGTTTGTATGGGAAATTCATCCCTTGCTCCAGAGCCTTAAAATAGGCCTATACCCAGCAGTGGGATAATAAAGGCTGCTCTGATAATGATGATCAATTCTATCTAAATCCAAGCCGGTAAAATGTAGTGCAGGATGGTAAAATGGGCGTAACGTCATTTATCAGAATTACGTCGTCATTCAGAAGTAGCTACCGTCGCCGACATTTACATAGAAAACAAGTTAGATACTACGCGAATAAATTATCGTACCTACGGTGAATAATATTATCGGGAGGGGCTCCAATCGTTCTGGTAATCTCGATGTTGGTTCATGCGTACTGGAATTTCTAGTAATTTAAAAGTAAAAAAAATCAAAGTTACTCTTTTCGTAGGTTTGTAGTTCTTGTAAAAAATAATTAATTTTAAAATTCTTTATTACTCAATTTACTCTAATAAAATTTGCTCAGGTTAACTTGGGGCTGGATGGTGCTGTATAGATTGTCCAGCATTATTTATTTATTGACATTACAAAAACACATCAGTATTATCTATATCACTAATATTATAAAGAGGAAAGATTTGATTGTTTGTTTGTTTGAATTAAATAGGCTCCGAAACAATTGGACCGATTTGAAATATTCTTTCACCATTAGTATCCTAAAGTTTATGTGATGTACATAGGCCATAAAATATTTTCAAAAAAATTAGGTTTCCGCATGACAATTTTTTTTTTGTTAAATACCCGTGCGAAGCCGGGGCGGACCGCTAGTTTCTTATAATATTAGTAGGATTATTGATATCATAAATCAGACTATGAACGTGTCAACGCGGCTTTATAAGAACGCGTAACAGTAAAAAAACATCTGTAGAAAAGTACTGTATACATTTTAAAACGGCATTCTCACTACACTGCGACCGCCGTTTAGCCGCGCCGTAGAGCGTGATGATTTCTCCTTTCATGGGCACATTACACCGTCCTTTCAGAAGTACAAAGGTAACTAATAATTGCCTTCTCCCTTTGATATCACAGTTAGCTGGGCTCGGTTTGATGATATCTGTGGTATTTAGTTTTAATTGCAACAATTTTCCTCGGAGTTTCGATTGATACTCGACGTGTAGATAAAGAGTACTTTTGATCTTTGATAATCTTCCAGCCGATTCATTGTTTTGTGATGAATTAGGTAGAAAAGCTGTATTCGCTTTAGAATCTTGGGACATTTTATAACAAAGGAAAAGCGGTTTTCGCTTTAGAATTATATATACTAATTTATAATGAGGAAAGATTTGATTGTTTCTTTGTTTGAATTGAATAGGCTACGTCACTTGTGGACCGATTTGAAAAATTCTTTCACCATTACCATCCAATTTTTTTTTCTGATGAACATAGTCTATTGAATATAAAAGTTAAGGTCCCGCATGATTTTTTTTTTATTTGTTAATACCCGTGCGAAGCCAGGGCGGACCGCTAGTTTTGATGGAAATAGCATTTGTGAAGACTTTACGGCATTGTTATCATCATAGCAAATTACAGAATGGAAGCTATTTTTAGCCGTCCTTAATAAAAAAAATAATCAATCATTTAATTTATCTCTTGTCTGTTTTCAAGCCCCATTTTGTACCTTTTGGTATGCGTGGGTGTTGTTGTATTTTTTATTTGATTTAATATATACAATACAATACAAATATACAAAAATGCTTTATTGTACACCAGAAAAAGAGCCCAGCAAAAGACATTACATAAGACAAATACATGAGACATCTCTCAGGCAACCTTTGGACGGAAAGAAAGAATGAATCATTTATTTGGTTCACAAGAAAAAAACTTAAGTAGGTAGGAAAGAAGGGTGTAGGAAAGAATTATTTGCATTTATGAAAGGATAAGATAAGTTGTTGTATATTGTTTTCTGTTACCAAGTAACGCTACTAACTCGTTTTTTTTTAGGCATCATGCACAGTTAATGTTTAAGGAGATATCAAAGTATTGTAGTTCCTACAATCGAGCAAATAACATAGGTATAACTAAATATGCCTCAATATTTGCAAATAGCATAGGTATAACTAAATATGCCTCAAAATTTGCAAATAGCATAGGTATAACTAAATATGCCTCAATATTTTTCTTACTGTATGTGCAAAAAAAACCTTCGTTACTATTTATATCTATACCATGTTTGTGTATAAACTTGACGATGCCCTTCCTGATCATTTAAATTCCTACATTGAAAATTACTTACTATTTAATGTTGTTTTTATTAAGTAATGTGACTTTTCCAAGTGTATCAATGTATCTTCAACATCACCAGCCTATAATAGTCCACTGCTGGACATAGGCCTCCCCTAATGAGCGCCATAGATGGCATCATTATTTGGGGGTTATTGCCCATAATCCCCACGCTGGGCATGCAGGTTGGGGATCGCAGTTCGGTGTAGTTGTTCTGCAGAAGGCGCTGCTGCCCGCCCCTCGCTGTGTTTCCCTTAGTCGCCTCTTACGACACCCACGGGAAGAGTTGGGGTGGTGAAATTCTATGCCGGCACCACACGGCATGTATCTTATTAGAATAAATTCACCTGTATCTGTATTTAATAACGGTGCTAATAATGCTAATAATCCACTAAAAAAATAACCCTGGGATCTATAAGCCCGTCGGAAATACCCGCGGCCTGGACGGAAAACGCGCCTACTGGCAATGAAGTGACGTCATTTGCCAGGTCCGCGGATGTAACCGACAACTGTACTTATGAGCACAGTTTCAATGTGAGTTTCAATGACATTCTCGGTTTTGTTAAATTGGGCTAACTTTTAATTTTACCAGGTACATAGGTATGTAAATTTTATATTTAGTAGAATACTAATTCTACTGCCAACAACTCTACTTCTACTGCTTTAGAGATCGGCTCCGCCGACACGGATGAATTTCCCGAATATATACAAACGTAGTTCCAAATCATTTACCATTAGAATCCTAAATTTTCCGTGATGGACATAGGCTATATATTATTTTGAAAAAAGTTAGGGATCCTAATGCATGAAAAATTCATTAATTAAACCGGGCGCTATATATTCAACCTCTTTTTCTACACATACTAAGGCCCCGCGCCATAATAGAAAAAGAGGTTGGTGTGGTTGCTTTTTCTCTACGGCCAGTGTCAGTTATGGAGTGTCGAGTCAATGTCAAAAACCCCAATGCTGTTAAAAAAGTAAGGGATCCGTATGAAACCTGTGAAACCTGTGAAACCTATCGTGTTGGCGTGTATAATTTTTAAAATTTTTGTTTAATACCCGTGCGAAGCCGAGGCGCACCGCTAGTACATTATAAATAAATATTGCTGCGCCCTTACAGGGTACATGTACTTACATCTAAGCTAACTACGAACACTATGTTAGTGTAAAGCGAAAACCATGTTATCTATATCTATACTATCTATATCTATACTAATATTATAAAGAGGAAAGATTTGATTCTTTGTATGTTTGTTTGTTTGAATTGAATAGGCTCCGAAACTACTGGACCGAATTAAAAAAATCTTTCACCATTAGAATCCTAAGTTTTCTGTGAGGAACATAGGCTATAGAATTTTTCCAAAAAAGTTAGGAATCCGCATGAAAAATTCAAAAATAAAACCGGGTGCTATATATTCAACTTCCTTAAATAATTGTATCCTAGCCAAGATATTACACCTACTCATACACTTTCGTAGGTATCTACGTAATAGAGATGTAACTTTCATTATTAAATTGGGTGTTCAATGACGTCATTCAAACATCGAAAGTACTCGAAAAACAGTCGCACTAGCCCTCGCACGCGCCGCCGCATGTACCATATTAATGAAGCAGGTCCTCTGGGTGTAATGGACCCTTTGGTCGCACCAGTGTTAATGATGTAAGTGGCTAAATAATTGGAATAAAAATAGAGCAAAGTGTATAAGAACTTTTAATATACCCCCAATATAGCCTCGTACAAGAGCGAGCCTCTTCCCAGGATAAAAAAGGCTGGGGGTGGTTCGGGGGAAGTATACTAAACCATAACAGTTTTTAAAAGATTCTATTTAATTTGCCTTACTAGTGTTTAATGTGTGGGTCAAACCTATAAGTTGCAAGATTTGTCTTGGTTATGAGATTTGGATTATGTGTGGGTTAGATTTATACCAGTCATTATTATCATCATCAGAGTAAAACATTCCACTGATGGACATAGGCATACCCAAATGAGCGCCAAAGATGGTATAATATATATTATCACGATACGATAATTATACCTAAAGGCAAAAATGTACGCAAACAACACCAAAACAGTTGAAGCTGCAAAACCTCGATCTGAAGCAAATCCTGATAAATAATTATCTTTCTCTCTGTTACGTTTTTTTTATCTACACATCTATTGTAACGAAGCGCAACAATTACCCTGTGTATTGAACCCTCAAGTGCTATCAGTAATGCATAATGGCATGGGATGGGAACTCCCGACATCCATGGTTGTCACCGCAAATTGGCACACGCGCTCTTTCGTCACGCAGGGTCGCTATGACCCCGTCAGTTGTGTTAAATAACAGAACGTGAGACATCAAAGTATCGAACTAAAAAACAACTAAACCTTTATAAACGAAGCATCAATGCGCTTTTTGCCTACATGTTCTTTTATGTGTTAAATTTTCAGACCAATTATAATCTTATAATCCATTCAGCAGTTTTATTATTCTGTTTGCTCGAACATTCCACAGTACCTACTAACTTTCAACTTTCGTTTAATACTAAGTAGCTAGGTAGTATAAATATGGATTTCTCTCGATATGAAATCCAAATACTTATTTTGTTTTCTGTGATTTCGAACATTATTGAGCATTGGGAACAATAGTTTTGCCTACCTTTCATGCAGAGGTAGTATTTGTTCCTCGCTCGCAGCAGTCTAAAACAAAAAAGCTGGATACTGTAGTTATTATAATTTTTAATCTGGAACTGTCCAGCGAACGTGCTTGGATACAGCACGTGTAGTAACTTTCTATGTGTGTCTTTTGTAGGTTTTCTCTAATACACTATTTCTTTCTAAATGTTTTGAATGAGTGGGAAAAATTTACCGATCCCCCAATCTCCGAAGAGCGCAGAGCAATCTACGTGAAACATACTAGGCGTTTGTAAATACGGATCTATATTTTACAGGAGAAATAATGTAAAACTCTGTAAAAGGAACACTTATTGAAAAATGATCGAACAAACCAATTTTCAAAGACTATTTATTTCATTGAGTGAGATATCAAATCAAAAATATTGATTTGGACATTTTAAAATTTTAGATAATTGTTTTAGTACATACTTTTTTAACTCTACTTTCCGTTATCTCCGACTACCATAGAGCAACGCAGGCCTCCGGCGGAGGTGCGCCGGGGGCCCGTATTGCTCTATGCCGACTACTAACTAATCGACAAAAGTTCGAAAGCTTACTCAAAAATAATAGAGCTATTTCTAACTGCAGACTGATACAAAAAATCCAAGATATATTATTTTTGATGTATTATTTTTGAGTAATTAGATCTCTTCCCCGAAATCGTTAATTCCGCGTAGCAAATTTTCCATTCGCATTTTTCCCCACTCGGACTTTTACCCATTCTCCTTTTTTATCATTCATAAATCGACTGCAGCAATTAACATTGTCGGATCTACATTTTTGCGATTTTCGTTTTATTGCATAAAAGGCCTTAAAATAAGTCTATAAATGCTCCCTTAAATTATTAAATCTCTAAAACCCACCATCTCTGTTTTTCTACGATGAAAAAGTAGTATGTGTTTAGTGCGCCCAACTAATATTGTCGCATAGTGCATTGCGACTTTGTTACGGGGCGAAAGAGGCGCGCGCGGCGCGGGGATCTGCCACTTCCGACAATGTTAGCGGGAGGAGCGCACGCGTCGGTTTAATTTTTAACCCGTAATATTATTTAGACAATTTATATGATAAATTCAATATTCTTGCTATATCGAGGTCGAGACGGATTTTAGACTCATAGGGTCCTGAATTTAATTATTTATAGGTTACGATAAGCGGAATTAATTAATATTTTTCTAGATAATGTTCAAAACTACTCTGAACGGACAATAATGTCGTATATGACAGATACAACAATGTTCATGGTTTTCTATTTACTTTTCTGTGTTGGATGTGTCACATACGACATTGTTACTTGCTGGGATGTGGTTAAATTTTGTCGGATATGGTACTACCGACTTTGTTTCATGTTAATTTGATAAATAGTTTTGTAGGATGTACCACTAACTACATTATTGCTTGCTGTGTGTTTGATTGTATCTTGTCGGATAAGGTATTACTGACTTTGTTACCTGTTTATTTCTAATTTTTAGTGTCGGATGTACTACTTTTACTCAATAAACACAATAGCTAGACCAAAATTCTATCTGCTCTGACTTGCTATGTTAATATTTTAGGAGAATCTCATCAAGAAGCCCCCTATTCTCCGTGAAAAGAGGGGACTTCTTGCTGTATTTTAAGCGGAGCTACCAAAAGTGTGGTTGTATGAATAATTTGTAAACCTGACGAAAAAGAGGGGTTCGTGGTTCACTCTACTTATATGTAGCAAAACCCCTCGGAGTGACTATGATCCATCGTTTTCTAGAAAAAGGTCACACACTAAAGGAGGGAGACAGTGTGCACGTGACAGTAGAGCGATCAAACAAACGCAAAACTTATTCTAAATTAGTATCGAAGCAACTGTACTACGAAATATTAGGTAAATCTTACCATGTGCCATAAAAGGTGGTGATTAAAATTTAGCTTTGTTACTTATTTTTATAGATGAGAGATTTTCCACTTGCATTCATTGTTATTGTTCCTACTAACGTACGTACTACTGTACGTCCTTTGTAATCATTTTGTAATATATCCTCTACTATAGCCTAGTCTATGCATGTTATATTTAATGTTAGTACATTAAATTAATGAACATGCGTTTTTATGAAATGATGATGATCTCAAATGTACTATGGCAGGATGGTTTCTTTGGTTTGTTTTGTTGATTCAACTCTACTTGTGCTGTGTTGATTCATAATCGACGCTACTTAGTTTTTGTCTTATGAAACTCTAGATTTCTATAAAGATTTCCAATAACGGATTGAATTTGATAACCTACTAAACAATGACTTCTTAATTTCTGGAATGTTAAAATAATAGGTTTGGAAAAAAGTATTTTCGCATTATAGTATGTATGAACTTGTAATAAAATCTCCTTGGCTATAATATTTGTATCTGGCTGATTTTGGTATCATTAAAAGTTTAAATTTTGAGGAAGATAATTCCAAATTCAAATTAGGAGAATGTCTGATTTTTATTTGTTTTTCGTACTTTCAAGATGAGTGAATCTAATAAAGAAATACGATACCTTTTAAAATTTTACTACACAAAAAAATGCAACGCAAGCCGCAAAAAAAGGACCTAGTGCAGTGTCTGTGAGAGTAGATTCTTAATTACGACGCAATGAAACCGAACCATTTTCGAAGAAGCTTATAACTGGTGATAAAAAGTGGATCACGTACGACAAGAACGTGCGAAAAGGTTGTGGTTTAAGGCCGATCAGGCATCAAAGACTGTGGCGAAACCCGGGTTAACTCGCATCAAGGTGATGCTGTGTGTGTGGTGGGATCGGAAGGACATTATTCATTATGAGAGTTACCACCAGGCAGAACCATCGATTCTGAACTCTAATGCAAACAGCTGACGAGATTAAAGCAAGAAGTTTAGGGACAGCGGCTGGAAGTAATCAACAGAATTGGGGAGTGGTTTTAGCGACTCAGCAAAAATTAAGAGAGTTTGGCTGGGACTCTGGGAAGTGTCAATGCATCCGCCGTATAGTCCTAACCATGCACTTTCCAATATCTACCTGTATTTCTCTTCATTAATGTCTCTTCAGAATTTTTTAGGCAGTGTCAGGTTAAAATCACGAGAGGACTGCCAAAACCACTTGTCGCGGTATTTTGATGGGAAACCCTTAAGTTTCTATAGCAATGGGTTCATGTCCCTACCTTTAAGACGACAAAAAGTTATCGAACTAAATGCTTCTTACATGCAACAACAACACCAGCCTATAATAGTCCACTGCTGGACATAGGCCTCCCCTAATGAGCGCCATACATGGCATTATTAATCAGTTAGAGGTCATTGCCATAATCCTCACGCTGGGCATGCGAGTTGGGGATCACAGTTCGGTGGAGTTGTTCTGCAGAGGGCACTGCTGCCCGCCCCCCTCCGGTGTGTCTCTTACGACACCCTCGGGAAGAGTGGGGGTGGTGAAATTATATGCCGGCACTACACTGTCTATTCTATGCCGGCACCACACGGCCTTCACCTACATAATATAGTTAAATGTAAATGAACTATATTAAAAATGTTTTGTATATTCTTCAAAAATGGGAAGAAACTTTTTTCCCAAACTATTATGTAGCATGTACTTACTTAGTGGTCAGGTAATGTGGTGTATTTAACAGCTGTTTATAAGTGAAAAGTTCTGTCAACAAATTCATTGATGTCATCTATCCATTGCCTAAGTCCCCGAAATAATGTCGTTAGAGATACTTAGTTAAAAAAATAAAAAATGTAACAAATAATAACGTTTTTAGTGACACATCCAACACAAACGAAATTTGAAACTCCAGGCAATATTGTGAGATGTGCCATATCCGACCAAATTTAGAAATTGTAGTTCAGATAATAATGTTGGATCTTCCATATCCGACAAAATAGTTGGATGATTAAGTGGTTAACAATGTGGCATGTGCAGTTTCTCATATTTCCTATGCATTTTAGATAAATTTGAATATACTATTACGTCAGGTAAATAATATTAATATGCCATACCAAATTTGGGTCAGGTACATTGACTATTGTTCACTTTATTCATATTTGAAACTTTGAATGGCTGTACTGTAAAGTATCGATTTTGCACATACGACTATGTTAATTGCTACGGTCGAAATAATTCCAATGTGAAAATTTCCTAATAGCGTACTTTTCCGATCCTCTTGTTTATCATTCGCGAATATTACCAAAATCATAATTTCCTTATAGCGTATTATTATAATAATCATAATTTCCTAATAGCGTATTATTCATTTTACCTTAACCTTCTTCTTTACCTACATATATATATATACTTAATTTTCAAGTTTTCTAGCTGAATTGCATACTTATGATTTGTTACTTTAATTTTTAAAAATGAGTTTAAAAAAAATATAGACAATGTATTATTTTGATAAAATTTTTTCTTAATATACCTTTAAACCAAAGCAGCAACAAAAAAACCTTCCTATTATTTCACAAAATGAAGCAGTACCTAACAGGCAGTTTCACGTCTTTGTTTGGCGAGCTATATGAATACTAAACTACTAAAGTATTATTAAAAAAAATACATGGAAACTTTTAGTTTCGGAAAAATATCGCGTAAGAAACCAAACTATTGCAAAAAGAAGCGAATGGGAAACTTTTGCTCTGGAAAAAATATCGTTTAAGAAATAGACATATTGTGATAAATGTCGTTTGGCCATAATTGAGAATGAGGAAGCAAACGAATGAGAAAAAAAAGTAGCGGGTAAAAGTTCGAGTGGGGAAAAATGCGAATGGAAAGTTTGCTACGTGGAATTAACGATTTTGGGGAAAAATAATTATACCCACCAAAATCACGTTACTTCCACATTTATGTAACTTTGGCTTAGCTTCAGCTAAGTACACATACTTTTGTAAAGAGAGAAGCTTAATTGTTCGGTTTCTCACGTACTCATCGCGTTAAAGCGATCACCGTAGCGAATGGGGCAGTCACGGGGCGCCTCCCGAGCGCTTTGGTGGTGCCCCCTACCGGAAACTAATGGCAGTATGATTGACTCTGCGCTGCGCTGGGGGGATTAGCCACGATTACTGTTGTATCTACTGAGATTTTAAGTCAACAGAGCTACTGGCTAATTTACTGTAATTGGTTGATATACGTTTTCTTCATCAATCATCATGATTCAATCCATACAATAGGATATTCCAATATATTAGGTGATTTAAGAACGTGAAAAGTCACACTACTCTAGTTTTATAGCTATATTTTCCTAAAGTCTAACAGTTCAGTGACCTTAAAATAGTATTCTTAGCAGCGTCCAATTTATTAGTCGAGTACTTACCGGCTAATATTAAAACAAAAAATAATAATTAGGAAAACATATTTCTAGACTTACTACGCTTTGTAAGTGACTTCATGATCATTATATTTGTTAAATTCCGCAGAAACTGTTATCAATACAAACATTAAGATTATAAAGTGCTCCGCCCTCACCCCCGTTTATTGCTGTAACAAAATAAATGGCTAAAATTTCTACACCAGTAATGAATACTTCGGGGTTGTAGATAAATCATTGTTACGTTGCATTTCGGCTGATGCGGTGGGGTGAAACTTCCATAAGCGGAGCGGGTAGTAGCTACTCTAATTTAGTAGGTAAGGTATATTTGCATACATATTATAAGCTAGTAATTTACTAGTGTTATTATAATAAATGTAAGAAAAATTTAGAATTTTCAGCGAGTAAGTTGTATTGTAGGTATTTAATGTTTCGTATAATGCTGTAGAATTCACGCAGCATCATCTAGCCCAGAGCTTTTAATGCTGTGTTTATCAGTTATGGAGCAAAACAAATTCTTATTTGATTATGTATATTCTTATTATCTCTATTCTTATACTTAAGTAGAGTTTACCAAGGACATCTTAAGCAAATATCTGCAGATTTTACAAATATTTGTATAGTACTAATTGAATACAATAAAAAAGCATACAATCCCCCGAGATTCAAACTTATAACTTATAAGGGACCACTCCCAGGTGAAATATTATAAAATATTTTGGTTTCAGCTAGCCGCGATTCCTTAATAATATTTTTTTTTAAGATTACAGGCTAAATACACCTTATTTTTAGAGAATCTAGGGATCATCAACTAAATAAACAAAAGTGAAAAAGTTAACCAAATCTTCATCAATCAAAATTGAAAACCTCCTTCTTTTGAAGTCGTATAAAAAATTTCGTTGAATGTGTCGCTAGGCACAAAAGTCGAAAAAAACTGAAATAATATAGTTCAAATTACCCATCAAAGATACCTACCTAGTCAGATTCATCGTATGTAGGAAACAGCGCTAACCCGAATTAAATTTTATGTATTTGTAAGTTTTGTCAAATTATAGATTTACAAGATCCATCTGCAAGCGAGGCTAGGGCAAAATGTTCCTTTGTCAAAAAGTCTAGCATAAAGTACCTACCTATAATTCTTTAGGTATACAAAATAAGCACTTAGACAACTCAAGTTTCATACAGTAAATTATTATAACATTAGAATAAAAGTGTTATTAATTTTGTCATCACTTAAATTTATTATCCACCAGTGGAAGAAGTGAAGATCCTCAGTGTTTTTAGTAATTAGTACAATTTTAACTGGTATTTATCGCGTTTATCTGTTCAAACGTTGGGAAAAATAGGTAAATTTTTCCCTTCGTTTGAACAGGTTTACAAACTGTCGTGGTCACGGAATGGCTGAATAGTACTAATAATTATATTTTCAGATCGCATCATTATTCAAAATATTTATTCTCAGTATTTTTGATGTTGATTAATTTAATCGCTCAGCTCACCGCTCTGCGTGTGTCGGGGTGCGCGGCCGCCCGGCACGCGTCACCCGCCGGAAACGGGCGAAGAACGCACGCGCATCTAGGATCGTTCCAGCGACCAATGGCGCGGAGGCGCACTTAGAACATTTTTATTGTAATCGCTGAGGGGCCTCCCTTATTGTACTCATCCCTTTTTTCAACTCGTGAATTATGTGTGAACGTTTTTAATAATGACGCATTAATTGGATTTTTTTGATTGGAATCATTCGTCATTTAAATCAAAAAGGGAGGTTTTCAAAATGCCTTGCTTATAGTATGTTTTACAGACCATTTTTAATTTATCTTTCTAACGAGCGACGGACGAAACGAGCTGCCATAAAATATGGCATTTTATTACAGTCGAAATCATTTAAGTATTAGGTACCTACCATAGACAAAATTGGTTCATGGTATGGTATTACGTTTGGTTAATTCATCTTCGACCCAATTAAAGAATAATTCAATTATTATTGAAGGTCTCATCGCTCAAGAGCAATACCCAGGTCACCTTGAATATCTATTGTTTTTATTGGGTCTCTCATTCAGATATCCGGCCGACACGGCAGCCCTAGTACACGATAACATGTTAACCAAGATCTTCGACAGCAGTACCGCACTGGCATTGACGACACTCGAAACATCTTGCAACCGCGCATCCAGCGTCATCACTGTCATGCGGTGGATAGGTTTTGGATATTGACCCTGCGGGTGGATGTTTACGGTTTAAGGTTTAAGGTTACTCTCAAGGGATATGAGAGTATCATCATTATACGCCATCGTGTCGTTTGAGATAATTATGCGAGAAGTTGCTTTGATATCACCGTCACTGAGTCGGTCAAAAGTTTATTTAGTTCTTAATTTTGGTGTGAGTCGATTCGTCGTCGAACTGAAATAGGTTGACCTATTTCAATTCGACCTATTTCAATAAGTTGTTATTATATTATTAATTATGTTAGGTATGAAACACAAATTATTAGTCACTAGCACAAATTATTAGTCCGCCCCGGCTTAGCACGAAAATTTAACAAAAATTTAATTTTTCATGCAGAGGATCGGCATATTATAGGCAGGCAAATTGGAAATGATCTACACGTACACAGATTCTTTTACCTATACACCTAGGCTGCAAGCTGCAACCTTCGGCTCCATGTTTTGACCACTGGACTCCATAACGCAATAAAGAATCTTAAATCTTGACTCCAAGTAAAAGTATTAAAGAAATCAAGTAATTATCTTTTAGAGCATTAATGGTCTAGACCTATGGGTAGAGCTGTGGTTTGCATTCAATAAATATTTTTTTATTCATCCAAAGGAAGGAAAGAGGCCGAAAAGCAAGACAAACAAAAACTAAACTGAACTTATTTTATCTGTCAAAGCCTTTGTCATAAATATTTATCGCATAAATATTCGCATAGTTTTTTATACTCTTTATTATTTTTACCATATTTTTACTGTATTTTTTATTATTTTATTACCTATATATTATATAAAATAATTAACCCCAAAAATGGCAAACAAAGAGTACTACTCGAGGTGGCTTAAAATTAAACAGGCGTTGAATGCTACTGTAATAGAAGATAACCACTTACAAGAGATTGCAATGGCGTTCATTGGTGTGAAACCACAAGCCACCGCCGTCGAGATAGTGGCCAGAGTATACGCAAAGTACTGTGATCTGTACAATAAGCTATGTGACTGCTACGATCAAATGGAACAAGTACAAAGACGACCTGCCATCAAAACAATAATAGATGCCATCACTTGCCGACTTCTTGAACTAAAATTTACACTGGAAGAAGTTGAAGTTTTGGAATACACGTACCCTGATAATGCTCTGGTACAAATGCTGATGATACCCGATGATATAAAGATACTTTGTCCGTTTTTTTACCCATTTGAAATCAGGCAGAAAGAGAAGCAATACATCATTGATGAAATATTTGCTGGCCATCGGCTTGGTGATCCTGAACCAACACCATCAGAACTTATAAGATTAGAAGAAGAAAGACTGGAAGAAGAACGTATCAAACATGAGGAAAAAGAAGCCCATATCAAACAACTGTTAGCGATGGGTGAAGATATACCGGAATCTATCGAAGAAGTTATCTTGTCACCTGAAGAACAGGCAAAGCAACAAGCTAAAGCGGAATATGAACTTCATTCTAAGACAATTCAGCGAATGGAAAGAGCAAGAGTAGTGATCAGGCAAATTAATAAGAAAAAAAACAAAGACGTTGATCTTTACCTCGAACTTGCAGGATTGAAAGCGCCAATAGCTCCTAAGTCTCTTCAAGAACGAGCCAGCAATCTCATAAAGCTTGTTTGTAGACGCTACATGGAACTCAAAAGGCAGCAAAGAAGAGAACGATTGCTTACAGAAAAATTAGGCATGGTCTTGCCATCGTATAAACCACCTTCAGCTCATAATCAACTAGAAAAGGTAAAAGAAACCAGGCGCAATTTTAGGCGTAAATATTATGAAGACTGGCTCAAAGCAAATTTAAAGGAGAAAGATAGAGTTTTAAGACTCAGAGAAGGTGACGTTATGGAAGATATTTCAACCGAAATAAGAGCATGGTTTTATGACTGGTACAAAAGAGTAACATTATTTGATGAATTTCCTTGGCCAGATGAAGGCGGATCTATTCTCGTGGTCCAGGGTGAGACTTTCACTATTGAAGAATTTATAGAATGGCGTGAAGCAGAGGATAAGAGGATTAAAGCGGAAGCTGGTAGTCCAAAAACTAAAGAACAAAAAAAAGCTGAGAGGATTGCAGCTAAGGAAGAAAAGAAAAGATTAGCATTAGACGCTAAATTAAGGGAAGAAAAGCGTCTTTTAAATTATAAGAAATCACGTCTGAACCCTGAAAGCGACCCTGGTATTTACTTAACAATAGGAAAAACTATTGACAACTTGACTGAAACATGGAATGAGTATGAAAATGAATGGAAGTCTATTGACGTCAATGATGCGGGCTTAGAAGCAATAAAAGGACATATAATGTACCTAATAACCGAAAATGCGTACAAAGACTTAAATTTACAAGTTCGTCCAATAGTGGATGAAATGATGAGATTAGAACTAAAACTATTAAATGTTGCATTGAAAAATGACTATAAACTTTCAGGTAATCCTGAGGTACCTAAAAGCAAAAAACGTAAAAAGCCAAGGAAGGCAAAGAATCCTAAGCCAGATAAAAAATCTGCTGCAGAGATGTTTCAAGTGTTAGTGGATGAAGGCATTGTAAGGAAGTACCCGAAAGTTACTTTAGATGACTACTGGGGCGAACGTAATTATGCAGCTGCTGATCTGAGAACAGTTATGTGGACCCCATCTTTTCCTCCTCCTTGTATTGGCGATGTGCGGGAGCAGGTCAGATTGCGCTGCTTGCTTACTCTTGGATCTGAGTGTCGAAACGCAGTCAGAACCCAGCTACTTGTTGGGCCCAAATATTCAGGCAAAAAAACCTTGGTTTATGCCATTGCTACCGAAACTAACTCAATACTTATCGATCTTTCACCAATGAACGTTTATAATAAGTTTCCTGGGCCTAAAAACTTGAAGACGATGTTTACGTATGTTACTAAAATAAGTAAAATAATGCAACCGACAGTCATACTAATTGACAATGCTGACAAAATGTTTTTGAAGAAGATAACCGCAGAAGATAAATTATTTGATCCGACTCGATTAGAAAAAGATATATACAAGGAAATAGTAAAGCCTATATCGTATTCCGACAAGGTTTTGGTATTAGGAACAGCAGCAGAGCCATGGCTTGCCAAGGGCCCTAAGATGAAGAAAGTGTTTCCTTCTCTGATACTTATACCTAGAACAGATTACGGCAGTCTTTCATTTATTCTAGCAGACTTGCTGATGCAGTACCATGCGGTCAACAGAGACTTCAATGTCCACAGTATCGCTCAGACATTGAGAGGATACGATATCAACGCTATAAAAAGAAACACATCTGCCGTGTTGAATGGCAGAAGGATAGCTGAGCTGTACCATAAACCCTTGGAGCCATTAGAGTTGTTATCAGCAATTATAAATGACAAAGAGGCCATTTTCACTGACAATTTCGACTTTAATTTGTTCCAGGAGTGGTACTTAACATACAGTCCTTTGGGACAAAAGTTCATGGACTACATGTTCATGTTAGATACCCAGTTGGACATGAAAATTAAAGCTGAAAAGAAAAAGAAATGATTCCATTATATTGTTTTCATTATGTACTCCTTGTATAGTTTAGCAAAATAAAGAACTAAACAAACAATTTTTTTTAATGAAAATAGTTTTCAATCTCTGCATGGTAAACTAAAATTATGCAATCGGGTTGTCCAACCTCAACACGTCAAAATTTATTAGCACTCGAACAACATTATCGCCACCCGCAGCCAGATTGAACCTTCTGCTGGGCATAATATAGGCCTCCCGAAGTAAGGTCAAAAAGATAACATCGATATTATACAAGGTAGACCGTGTGCCATATTTGGGAATCGAGGGTACGTGGTATCCCCAAATGATGAATAATTCCATCTATGGCATATGTCCAGCAGTGGACTATTATAGGCTGGTGATGTGATGTCATGTGAGGGTTAGGTTAGGTTAGGTTAGGTTGGAGTACTCCTTTTTCCGCATTTGGACTCGTTTTGGTCCTTTATGCGTGGTTTGGATGCTAGCAGAGCCAGCCTAACTACGTCCAGAAGCGCAGAATCTTCCTGGGGTCTTCACAGGCTTCACGGAGTGACCTCGGCAAGTTGAGGATTTCTGTACGTTGTGCTGCTACTCCTTCGCATTCCAGGACTACGTGGGCAGCTGATTCGTCATCGCTGAGGCATCCCCTGCAGAGAGGGCTGTCTGTCGCTCCGATGGTGAATAGGTGTTTGTTCAGTGGGCAATGCCCTGTTAATGTTCCTACTAGAATACGTAGGTCCCGTCGATTTAGGTTCATTAAGCGTTTAGTTAGCTTCCTTGATATTGATGGGAGCGCCTCTCTAGTTTGTCTACACTCAGATAGGCGTGTCCATCGTTCGTCATGCATCTTCCTAGTTGCGAGCCTAATCCATGTTTGGAGTAATGAGAATGGCAAGGGGAGGAAAGGTAGTGGGCCTTGTATGGTTGTTTCCGATCCTCGCCGTGCCAGTTCATCAGCGGCGTCGTCGTTTCCTAGTGATCCGCTATGTCCTTTTATCCATTGGAGGGTAATCTTGTTGTTTGTTGATATTGTTTCTAAAGCCAGATGGCATTCGTACACTAGCTTGGAGTTGCAGCTACTCCCCTCCAAGGCTTTGAGTATGGCAGCACTATCGGAGAGAATGCGAATGCATTGGTCAGTTATTGCTCTCTTTTGTACAGCTGTGGCCGCCTGAGTTATTGCTACACATTCACATTGAAATATAGAGCTGTGCTTTCCTAGTGTTACTGAGATGTTAATGTTTAGGTCCAGTGAGTGGACTCCGGCACCCGTGCCTGTATCCGTTTTGGAGCCATCTGTATAGATTCTGACTTCATGCGTGTCAGATTCATCTTTCTGATGCTCGTGTAGTTGTACTTGGTAGTGCTTGTTTAGCATTGGTTTGCTGGGTATTCTATCACATGGGGCAGCTATTAGGGGTTCGTAGTTTATAGCCCTGTCCATGATCTGGGCGTGTGTGCTGTTCGTAGCTCCCCAAAGACCCATGTTTCGTAGTCTTAGGGCCGACATTGTAGCCTCTTGTTGTATATAAAGGTCTAGTGGTTCTAGGTCTAGAATGATGTCTAGAGCAGCGCCGGGAGTGGTTCTCATGCAGCCTGTTATGGCTGAGCAAGCCATTCTTTGGAACCGTTGTAGTTTAGCGATCACGGTGCTCAACTCCGTTCTAGGCCACCAGACTATCGCTCCGTAGGTTAGTGTTGGTCTGATGATGGCGGTGTAGAGCCACATGGTTATTTTTGGTGAGATTCCCCATGTTTTGCCAAGCATTCTGCTGCATTGGTAGAGGGTGGTCGTCGCACGTTGGAGTTTGCTGTCGAGATGTTTGTTCCACAGCAGTTTGCTATCTAGTATAACACCAAGGTACTTGACTTCGGTTTTAAGCTTGATCTCTGTATTCAATAATTTTGGGAGTTTTATGTTCCCCAGGTGTCGCTTGTTTGTGAACATTATTAGTTCCGTTTTAGTTGGATTAACTGAGAGTTCATGGTCGTTGCACCATGTTTCGATGGTTCTGAAGGCAAGTTTCATCAGGTCACATAGTGTGTTCTCGAAACAGCCGGTCGCCAAGATCGCGAGGTCGTCCGCATATCCTATTGTGACCAGTCCGCGTCCGTTGAGGTCACGGATTAGTTCGTCAACAACTATGTTCCATAGAAGGGGCGATAAGACGCCGCCTTGGGGGCAGCCCCTGGCAACTATACCTCTGGTGGTTTTGTTTATTGTCACTTGTATCGCTCTGTTTTTGAGCATGTTGTTTATCCACCCAGCCAACGTTGGCTCGACACCGTATCTGGTGAGAGCTCTGTGTATGCTGGTGAAGTTGGTCTTATCGAAGGCTCCTTCTATATCAATAAAGGCCGCCAGTGTTGGTTGTTTGGACGTCAATCCACCTCCTATGCGTGAGACTACGTTATGTAGAGCGGATTCTGTGGATTTGCCTTTGCTGTATGCATGTTGCTGTTGGTGTAGTGGTCTGTGAGAGAGTATGTTTTCCCTTATCTCTTTGTCACAGAGTCTTTCAAGAGTTTTTAGAAGAAATGACGTAAGGCTTATGGGCCTGAAGGATTTTGGTTGGGTGTAGTCACTTCTTCCTGGTTTTGGTATGAAAATTACTTTCACTTCCCTCCATATTTCTGGGGTATGTACTTATGGGCGATGTCATGTGAGGGTACGTGGAAGTAAATGCAATATCTTGGCAGCTTTATTAACCCTGAAAAGCATTAAAAGGTTATCTTTAAGATTTTTCGATAACTTTTTCTAAGATTTCAGCTGTAGTAACTTTTTGTACAAAATAACATGATTAACATATTTTTTATTAAATGTGGCATCTCAGCCCATCTTACTGTTAAAAACAAAATCTAGATCTATAGATAAATTAAGCGGCTACGGAAATGCAAAGTATTGAAAAGTGAAAATTAAAAACAAGAGTTCCACTTTGAATTTAAAAAATGCTTAGTTTTTCTTTTATCTTCTTTCACTGAAACTTCGTAAATTCTACCGTTTAAATAACCTGAAAACTACGGGTGTTTTCTCGTGGTCCCATTATTTTGTCCCATTGATGGGACCACGAGAAATAGTTATTGCTCGTGGTCCCATTGCCTTCATATGTTTTAAACTTCCCATCCTGTATAACATTTTGCAGGTAAATTAGTTTTTACTTGCGAATAACTAACAATTGTTTCCTAAATCGTGTTATAACCATGTTCAGTTTGGTAGAATTCGTGCCAACAAGTAAGATAGGTCGGTAAAACCATATTCAATTATGTAACCCTCAACACTAATATGTAATTCTGATTCCGGAAAAGACATTCTTAGAAACATCTGAAGCTTTTCAGGGTTAAAAAAGCCTCCTAGCCATAAAACTTGGTTGCACTTACCCCCGGTACTCCAATATGGCGTATGATCTGCCAAACATCCTTTGTTGTTTTCTGTTTGCAGAAATTTTAATTCCTACAGATCAGTTAAAGTAAAAATCTAATCTCTGCTTTATGTAGATAGAATTTCGAAACAATTACATTCAATAATCTTTCCAACGACTTCAAATTGTTTCCTATTTATTTAGAGTCTAACTTAGATAAAAATAGATAATCTGCAAGTCCAGCAAACAAGCAACCTCCACTAGTTAGTATCTCACCTTTACACTCCTAAACATTTCAGTAAAAATTATCATTATATACATAATCACTGTATGAAATTCGACTTGTCTAAGTGCTTATTTTGTAAACATAAAGAAATAGTTGTTGAAATCTGAAATGTATCATCTTCCTGGAAGCATTGATAAGGTAGTATGTGAAACCGCAAATCGCCATTTAATGTACTAGTACAACAAATAAATAAATGTAACAAAAAACCATGGCCCGCACCATGGTTTTTTGTTACATTTATTTATTTACGTTAAAACACAAAAAAACATAAAACGGTTACAGAAAGACTTCCCATTAGAAACCCTCAAAATAAACTTCACCAGTAGGTACCACACCTTCAATTATAATATACCTACATGTGCTCACAAATAATGTGTACATTTATATATCTTCAAATCTTAGGAACTACTTTTACGTTACGTTCATTTCACTCAGTGTGAATTTTAATCTAGAGGTAGAGTAAATCTTATACCACGGATACAACCATGAATAATTTATTCCTAAGAAATGGAAAACAATAAAAGCGCCATCCCTTGCGAACTTCGGTCATATTTTTGAAGTCCGGTGTTGAACTTTGCTTCCTCGGTGCTCCCTCCACGCCCTCCGACGATTTAGTTCGCGATAATTAACGCAGAGGGCGCTTGCTGCGCCTAAGTTCTTCGCATTGTGTGAGATGGCGCTTTACTAGTTCAGAAAAATATTATTTTATCCATTTTTCTATAATTTGTCACGTTCAATGATAGTTTTCCAAAATAAAATTTACCCCTCATCTGCTATCGTACCTACAAATCTGCACAGTTGCATGAGTCTTGATTACGAAATAATTGAATCATTTACCAACCGTTAGTAAAAAGTATAGGTAGGTACTTTTGAATCAGCAAGTGAAACATTGAAAGTACCGCGTTCGCTTTCTCATCAATCATCGCAGTCTATCGCTGACCATGAAGGAAGCTCAGCAATTCCACATTTACCGGTCCGGGAGAGCAGCAATAACGCAAATTTCTAAAAGTGGGTCGGGCTTAGGTGGCGGTTCCGCCCCGGGTGTACAGCTCCCAGGATACCGCTGTCTCCGCTCGCCACCACCGTTTCCTGTTCCCCACAGGAATCAGGGGGTTAATACAATGCACGCTTTGTACCGCCACCTCTAATCTCCCGTTGTTAATAATTGTACTGCTCTGAATTTGTTTTTAACAATTGTAGGTATAAGTGATAGTTGCCGCGAAGTTGATAGCCGTTGCTAGTTTCTAAGGTGCAACCTTTTGAGGAAATGTGAAAGGATTTCAGTGAACCATAATTTACCAAGATTACAAAACAGTTAATTATCATTCAGTAGGCGATATATGATAACTAGAGTCCGACAGAAGGTTTCGGTCGGACTCTAGTTAAAAAATTCGGTTTATTTATTTATTGTGATAAGATTACAAAGCAGTTCACAATCATATTTTATTCATCTTTACTAATATTATAAAACGGAAAGATTTGTTTGTTTGTTTGTTTGAATTGAATTGGCTTCGAAACTACTAGACCGATTTGAAAAATTCTTTCACCATTAGGATCCTTAATTTTCCCTAGATGTAAACATAACAAGAAAAGTGTTGCAAACATAGGTAAAACTATCGGTTCTACCAAAGGGGCTAATTCAATTAAATAATAATATTGCCTATTTACCCACTCAGCCAGAAACTTTATCAAAGACAATTTCTATTTATTTTGTGCGAAATGATCGTCTTTTTCTAACGAAGTATATATATATATAAGTTATTTGAATATTGCTCATTTCATTAACTAGTAAAGTATTAATACCTGTAACAATTTTCTAATTTCGTAAATTATAATCACTACCACTAAACTATTATATATTCAAAAAATTCGAACTACGCCCGAAACTAAACCCGAAGACGAACGTTCGGGCTAAAAAACCAGTTTCCGTCGGACACTAACTGTTACTCTATTAATTGATTTTCATCTCAGCAGATCGCTTTTCGATACATCGGAACTAAGATATCTAATAGCAATCGTACCTTTGAACCGAAATCTAAGGCGGAATCACTCAACAATACAACTCCATATGTATCTGTGGTGCATAGAACCTCTCAAACTTAGCCAATCCCGACTGTATGTACAGCTCTGAACCACACAGTTTTGTCCTCCAGCTAAACTTTTTCCGTCAGACAAAGCAAACAGCTGATGTCACCCCCTCTCCACCCAATCTCCCTCCCCCTGAGTTCCCTCTGTAAACTAATTAAACTCCTAGCCGTTAACTTTTTCAATGGGAAATGTGCTTCCAGCAAATGCCGGGAGCTTTGCAATCATTGCCTCGGCATTATATACCAGAATTTGAATTATTTCTAACATACAACTAAACAGTTAAGGAGACCTATGCCCAGCTGTGGATAAAATAGGCTAATGATGATTAGGTAGGTAAAATTGAGACGATTAGAAAATAATAACATTACTGACCCCAGGACAGATAGTGCTATATGAATCTTGTCGAGTAAATAATGATTAATATTTGTTTTAATAGTATGTATTATAAACCCACTGTTTCATAAGTTTTTAGAATTTTTTAAGTCTAATGTACATATACAGACGGGAATTGAATCCGCAACTATGTACAACTATTAATGCTTATATGTTAGCCATACTTAAAAAATTACACGATATTTAAAAAGCCTTAAAACCATTTTTTAGCACTCACATTGTTTTTTTAAGTTTAAAGGGACAAGCACTTATGCCTCGGTATAATATCTTGGGATCATCCCAAAGAACTATCCAAATCTGACCAAAATTGATAGAGCAATCGACGAACATACATTTTAATACATACAACAACCAAACACAAAAATTCTTCCGTTTTTGAAGTCGGTTTAAAAATTATTCATGCGAGCGAGACCAATTTTCGCGGATGCAAGTAGAGGACATCCTTTGTGTCGCTTCAAAGTCGTAATAAAGTTCGCTCGGAGTTGGAAACACACGGAGATAAGCTTCGGTTACATTACGGTTGATAGTGAACTACATAAAACAATGCATATATTTGAAATTTTCTAAATGTTTGTTACAATAACAATTTTTTTTCTTTTTTGTGCGAAGCATTGCACCTCTATGAAGTTCCCTAATGATTTTCGCTTTGATTTAAAAAACAAAAATTATTTCCAACCAGCTCAATATATGGCAGGGTATCAACTGGAAATTAGGTTATGTCAATGTCAAATGAAAGAAAAACCAACTTTTTCTATTTTTTAGTCAGTGCTGGCTTGGTGCTGGCAATTTAGCATCTTATTTGTTTTCCTTTCTTTTGACATTGATTTACCCTAATTTCCAATTGACGCCCTGCCATCTATCGAAATAACTGGAAGCAATTTATTTCTTTAAAAAATGCAAATCGAAAGCCTCTTATTGTTGACAGGTGAGAATGTAAACTGAATGATAGAATGAAGTAGTAATTTCATAGATACAGTTATGATCTCCGACATTATCTCGCAAGAGGAATCGGCGCAGCCAACAGGCTAAAGAACAGCTTTTGAGAAGCATACAAGGCTTAAGAAGCGAGAGCACGAGACTTGGTTAAGATTGTTCAAGATGTTGCAGCGTTGTAGCCAGAAAAAAGAATTTGAACTTGCTTACCCACATTTCACGAAGCATAGCAACGTATAGTCGAAAGTTGAAGACCACTGATTGTCAGTCGAACTACTAAACCCAAAAGACATATATAAATATAAGCATATTAAAAGATTAAAGAATTTATTCGATCAAAATCATGGTAAACAATAAAAGGGGAAAACAAAAATATCTGTAGTAAGGAAAGAAAAACATAAGCCAGCTATTTGAAATTTAATGGAACAGGTATAGTTTTGTGGTGTCTTATGACATAATTATATTAACCCTTCACGAACTTTTGTAATCTAGGATAATAGAATTAACCAAACAAATTTTACTCTGTCTAATAAATTCAATAGAAAGATTAATCAGCGTGTCGTCTAAAAATTTTGCTCGTGAGTCAACAACCAACGCCTGAGGACCAAAGCAAAATAGCTCTCTTTGAATACATACGTAGAACTTTGTAACTATATGAATTCATACTTAAATCTGTAAATAGTTAGGTAATAGTAATGAATTCTTTACGTTCCTATAGATAAGAGCAATTATAGGCATAATGCATTCGTTTAAAGAACTTGCTATTAATTAGTAAATGGAAACAAAGCAGTGTAAATTACATTAAGTCACCTATTAAAATTAGTTTTCATATTTCAGTATTTGCTAAAGGTAAACACTATGTCTATGTTATATTGATTATGTCATTAATCTACTTTGCTTTATATTTTTAAGCATCCTATTAGCGGGTATATGTAATTCGGTGTCAACAAACACACCGGGGGGCGGGCAGCAGCGCCTTCTGCAGAACAACTCCACCGAACTGCGATCCCCAACCCGCATGCCCAGCGTGGGGATTATGGGCAATAACCCCCAAATAATGATGCCATCTATGGCGCTCATTAGGGGAGGCCTATGTCCAGCAGTGGACTATTATAGGCTGGTGATGATGATGAAACATGCACTTGGTCTATCCAGACATTTTCTATATCAGCATCTAAATAAATTTGTAAACCTAGCTGTAATTTTCTTGAAAATTTTTAAATAAATAAATAATGTTGGAAAATTTACACAGCATTACCTAGCCCCAAGCAAAGCAGAGCTCGTGTTATGGGTACTAGATAATTTAAGATTCATAACACAATATATTAAATGTACCTATATAATAAAAGTGTACATCTTTTAAATTGAGCTAGACAGCGCCCAACGTCATTATTTTTTGTTCTATCCTACATCAGAATTATAGGGAAGATATTTATTCTGTCTCCACCTTACTTACATCATCATCCCATATGCAAACTACCAGCCCACTGTTGGACTTGTACGTGACGTGATAATAAGTGACGATGGCTCTTATCGTAAGGGTAATCCCCACTCCGAGGGCATGCAGTTAAGTAACAGTACTGCGATTCCGTGGGGCTCATTTAGTAGCTTTTTACGATATCCAGGCTTGGGGGAATGGGGGGATTACATACAACTCGAAAAGATAACGTTTCTCAATTTCGTCATACCTTCATTTACGTATTATTTGCCGCAGTACTTAATTATTCAATTCCTCTCCTTTACCTCTTCGTCACCAGCAAATTAATTCATTCCTAGAATTGAATGTCGGGAGCATTAATAAAAACACCGTTGGAATTTCTTGCGAGTTATTATTCGCCAGATTGTATCGGGGATCGGAACTAATTCAGAGGCAGCGCCCCCTGGCGGCGGCAGTCTAAACTCATTTCCGGGGCGCCGCTTGGCAGTATATTAATTTTAAATTAAAGATGTGTAAATCTGTCAATTTCAATGTTTGTTTACATGAAAGTTGTTAATTAGGACGTGTGGCAAAAGCCGCGTGATGCTGGAGGGTTTTTATGAAATCATATCGTTTATTGCAAAAGATATTTTATTGATTCGTAGTTGCGAACATATTAATGCTGCGTGCTGGAATATCACTGCTTATACATGCGATAGATTGGATGTTTAGATGGATGGATGAATATTTGTGACTTCGTCACAGAAAAAATAATTGAACGCCTGGAATAGTACATAATGCTATTTTCACCAGTTACTTTTCTAAGTCAGTTATCGTGTGATAGAAAAAAACTTAAAACGTTTCATAGAAAGAAAACGTCCAAGCCGCTGGGACAATCTAGTTATCTAGGTATATCATCATCAGCCCATATTAGTCCACCGCAGAACATATGTCTGTCCTAATGAGCGCCATAGCGCCCTGCCTTTAGCTTGTCGCATTCAGCATCTCGCACGCAGATGCAGTCTACCGTAGATCGTCATCCCACCGCCCCGGCTAGCCCAACGTCTCGAAGGCCCACTGCCACTAGATTTTGCTAATTCTATATGCTATGTCGATAAATTTGGTTCTCTTTGGTGTATTCGTTAGGCTATATGTATTTTATCTTTTGGTGAATCTCCGAGCATAGCTCTTTCCATAGCTCGCTGAGCGACTTTGATCTGGTGGACCAACCCTATTGTGAGTGTCCACGTCTCAGCTCCGTAGGTCATCATCACTGTTAAGACGCTCTTATATAAAACTTTAGTTTTTAAACATTGCGGTATGAATAACATGAAGACTCGACGTAGTTTTCCGAACACGTCCCAGTCTAGATTGATCCTTTTCTTGGCTTCCATCAATGTAGCCTTTAATTATTACTTTGGTTTTATTCAAATGCCAAGACTGATACATCGGGAGACTGAAGCTAGACTTTCCAGCATCGAGTTTAGCTCCTCTAGTACACTTGTTTCATATAATATTAATTTCCTTGTTAACTATAATATTTATATAGAACATAAAACGCTAGATAATTTATTGTTGAAATTTTGCTTATAATGTGATACAACATTTCTCGTATCCAAAGCATTTAACCGCTTAGATAGATAGATAGTATTCATTTATTTCAGACGACACAAAAATTACATTAGGTCCTTATTATGTTAGTCAAAAGTAGTATATGCAGGAGAGTATAAAGTAGGTATTATTTCAAACACTGCAGTCGCCTAATGATGAAACTACTTCATCAATGTTCGATTACAGTGCTTATCTAGTAGTTACCTCTTTGTTTCAAGCCACAACTGTATCTATTTACTGTTTAGTCAAGTTAGTACGCCTATTCAGGTTCCACCGATCTGTGTAACAGGCTTGGACTAGCACATTGATATTGGGATATGGGTACAGGATGCACCCTTAAAGGCCGGTTCCCGATAAAGCGAAGCGCTGCGGAGATGTGACGTCATCAACAATCTTCCAATTGACTACTGGTGATATGCCTCTCCTGAAGAGCGATGTTAGCGACTGGCAAGGATCCTGACAAGCGTCATAATAGCTTTTATGATTAGATGTAAAACCATAATGCACGCTGGGCACGGAGTGTCAAAAATAACCAAATACATGTGTTGAAATAGTATTTGAGATTCTATTAAAATTATACGCTTTACCCTACTTTAAGGTAAAGCGTGGCGCCATACTAACACTTCAATTGACGCGCAACTGATGTCGATCTAAAATATCCCGTAAGATGATGATTGCAATGATCTAGGCTAAGTATAGTATGTATAAGATAAGTATAGTTCCATTACCATCATAAGGGAAACTCATTTCAACTTTTCCATGAACGAAGATACTGAGAGTGAAACAAGTACGACAAGTGCGAGTGTAACTCGCGCGCCGAGGGTTTTGAACTTTTGTCGTTTAGGTAGGTACGTATATTGACGACCTGTTAGCGCGGTGGGCTTACAACGCAGGAGGTTGCGGTTTGATCCCGCCTCGGGACTAATATTTGTAAGATCTGCAGATTATTTGTTCGAGTGTTCTAGTCCTTTTCTACGTACACAAAAATAAATCATCTATGTGATACTTATATACTTTATTAAGTATAACAGATATCGTAGTAGTACGAATTACACAAGCTTGCTTAGCTTGTCGCTAAATGATGTTGTGTGGATTATCCAGGATACATTACTCTTCTCATATTTTTTTGGAGCACGGTGGAATTCGTGAATTCAATAATCTTATTATCTAAATATTCTTCGAGCGCAGTGGAATACATTGGGTATGGACTTTAAAATTTTGATAACAACGGTTTCGTGGCGCTTTGGAACCCTACTATTACAGTTACTACAGAGATTAGTGGGTAGGTAAGTGGGTTGGTACCTACAATTATTTTTTCGACTTTTTTCTACGTATTTCACTAAGTATGAAACTTAGACGATTTTTAAAACCTGTTTTGAATTGTCGAAATCCATACCTTTGATTTGATATTGCTCTCAATGAAATAGCCCCCATTGTATGAAAAATCGTTTTTTGACCATATTTCGAAAAGTATTGTTTTCACAGACTTCTCTATATTTTTCCTGTAAAATATAGACCTATATCTACAAACGCTTAGTACATTTTATATAGATCACTCTGCTATCTTCGGACATAGAGGGGGGGGAACGGTCAAATTTTCGACCTTTTTCAAAATATTTCGAAAAGTATAAAACCTATCGAAATTTCAAAAACTGCATTAAAATGTACAAACTGATACCTTTCATTTGATACCCAACTCGGTGGGGTAGTCACCCCTTTAGAAATTTTTCCCGCCCTTTTTTGACCATATTTCAAAAAGTATTATTTTTACAGATTTCTCTATATTTTTCCTGTAAAATATAGATCAATACCTACAAAAACTTGGTACATATCAAATCGATCGTTCAGCAATCTTCGGAGATAGAGGGGGGGGTACCGGTCAATTTTTCGACCTTTTTCAAAATATATCAAAAAGTATAAAATATATGGAAATTTCAAAAACTGCATTGGAATGTACAAACCAATACCTTTCATTTGATACCCAACTCGGGGGGGTAGTCACCCCTTTAGAAATTTTTCCCGCCCTTTTTTGACCATATTTCAAAAAGTATTATTTTTACAGACTTCTCTATATTTTTCCTATAAAATATAGATCAATACCTACAAACACTTGGTACATATCACGTCGATCGTTCTGCAATCTTCGGAGATAGGGGGGGGGGAACGGTCATTTTTTTGACCATTTTCAAAATATTTTAAAAAGTATGAAATCTACCGAAATTTCAAAAACTATTTTGAAATCTACAAACGAGTACCTTTCATTTGATACCACTTTCGACTTTGTACGTTCCATTTAAAATTTCGATTTCAAAATTTGTATGGAAAATCTTCATTTTGATTTTTCATTTATTTTCATTTATTTTTCTATAAATATGTGCGGGCGCACAAAATGTATTATTATTTCAAATTTCAAGTCAATAGCTGCAGTAGTTTCTGAGATATTAAGGATTCAAAACACAAAACAGACCCAAAGCGATTTCATAAGGGTTTTGCAACCGATGGCAAAACCCTAAAAATATTGAATAAGTACTATTTTCATTCTAGATCTAAAAGAAGATTTTGAAACTAAAAAAAAAATCTAAATAGGATCCACAAATTGCCAGAAACGCCGCCTAACTGTAAAAGCGGCAACGTCGCGACACCGGAAGCTAGCGAAGCGGCAACACCCCCGCGCATCGATCATGGTTCACACACACATAGATAGGGCCGCACGCACACCGCGCGCCGCGCCGCCGTGCCTATAGGTGATACCATAGTATATTCTGTGGCCCTCTCTACCTACGGGAAGTGGAATCAGGTTCGAGGGATCTCTCTCTGGTTATTAGGTTATCTCCATTCCGATGTTTTTTTGTAGGTATCCTTGCCGTTGGCGTCGAGTTGGCACTGATTTTTACGATTTTTATTGAAGGCGTTTATAAATTCTAAGCTATTATTGAGTTGATATCTTACTGCGTAATCGGTACTGATTGACTTGAATGAATGAAAATCTCTTGTCTAATGTATCGCTCGGCGCTTTTTCGCTTCTTTTGACAGATTTACAAAGTCAAAGGTAAGCAGTTGTTTGGTAAAAAAAACGTTTGAATGTTTATCACTCAATCAAATACGTAGGTAAAACATTTTTACACAACATGCTGAAAAATAGTAGGTTATACACCGAGGGCGTAAAGCAGTGTCCACACAGTTTTATCACAAGGATAATAAAATATGAGATTGCCATTTTGTATTGAGAATTTCAAGAAAATCAAGAGATATGTTTTTGTCTCAATTTTTTTTAAGTATGCTTGTTGCAGTTCAATTTTTTGGTAGTAGGTGGTACCTACTACCAAAAAATGCAATGAGTTGTTTTAGTTTTTTTTTGTGGATGAACCCCCCCGAAAATATTATTTTAATGAGTTTTTAATTTTGGAAAAAATATTACATACACATTTTAAATTAATTTTGTATTTATATAGTTGTATAAAAATATTTAGGTTCAAAATAAAATTTAGTGATAAAACGGCAATTTTATATTCAAAGACCTTTACATTCATGTATTGATACGGATCAGTTGAGCCACCTGTAATTTGTTTGCAACAGTCAGACGTGTCATTTATTCAGAGATAAATGACACGTGAAACCGTACAACCTCTTTATTCTATGAGAATAAATATTCATATTCCACTGAAACTCCTCAGAGTACGAAAGCGCCAGGCTCTGCTCAGTTGATGCAGCCAGGCTATTGTGCGTGTGCATTGAAGCCGAGACAGACTTACAGTGCTGCACAAATTAGCTTTCCTTTCACACGCACTCACTCGGAAATTTGCCACGAAGCTTTTGTCATATTTCAAAGAGCTTACGAGTTTATTTCACTGTAAACTTGTGATGGCATGTTCACCTTCACGGTATTCGCTAACCTGCGGCCGAGTTCTGCTGACCAATATTTTATAATAACTTCACTATGACAAAAGTTATGTTTTAGAATCATCCATGGATAAAGGAAACACTAAACAGAGCGAGAGATTAAATTGGTAGATAGAAGTAGTTTTTGAGTTCATTCAATACAAATAACATACACACACTCAAACACACAATATTATTAGAGTAGATGAAGTCTACAATATCCTTTGCTATAATACCCTTCGACTTCGTCTCCTTTCTAAACATCCGCTAACGCGATGGGTGTTAGCGGATGTTTAGACTTCGTGTAATCGTTTCTGCATTTCAAATTGCATTCCTTATTCCCACTTCCCGAACTCGCTTCTTACTTTGCATCCGTCCCTGATGCAACCCTCATCCGCTACCCACATCCGTGTATGCCCTAGCATGGAGACCAATATCCTTCACTTGCATAACCTAATTATCAATGTTTGGAATCGGACCAGTAAATTTTCCCCACTACGAACAATTTGTCAAATAGATAAACATAAACATAACTAAATGGTACACAATAGGTAATAATAATAATAATGTGTATATTCGTTAAAATGCAAAGCATGAAAATTTTATAAAACCCGAGAGGAAAACTACACCTCTCGCTACTTAAGATCTAGGACCAGATTTCACTCATCTAGCCCCTATGTAATGACAATTAAATTATAATAATATAATAAACTCCCTGACGCGTTGTTAAATGAGAAAATGAAATTTTTTGTTTAACAATTAAAGCTTTCACAAAAGCTTTACAGGAACTGACAAATATTTAAAGGAATAAAAGAATGAATGAAACCAGAAAATTAAGTAACAATAACGTCCCCTTCATATTATTGTGTGCCGAAAAAGATAATTAATAGACAAAAAAGTAGCTTATAAAGGCATAGTACACCGAAATGCGATAAATGATTTCACTATTGACAATAACATTTCAATTATCGATTCGACTTCAACTACACTAGTAGGTAAGTAGTTTTTATTAAGAAACGGTTTTAATACTAATTTCTTAAAAATATTCTGTTCGACCAAACTGAAGAGATCGCGTTTTTTAAGTTAAGGGTTTAAAATTTTGGTGGCATAAACCCTGTGTTGACAGTACTTGTCTTGACATCTCATTCTCCTATCACCGCAATATACTCGCCAATTTCCATAAGGCTCCGGCGTCGAATGAATTTCCCATACAAACGTAGTACCAAACTGATTTGTAATTTGAGAATATTTTCAGCATCGTTTGCTATTATTTGTATTAGAATTTTTAGGTTTCTGCTACAAGCGTTTTTCACAATACTTGTCAGCACAAATATGAAAACATGTGACTTTGATATAAAATGCAATTAGATTTGATGAGATGAGATTTCATTTCATTTGAGAAAGGTATTTTGAAAAAAGTTTGTGGCGGGAACCTAGATAAATATTATTTTAATACAAATAATAGAAGATCAGAAAAATTCTCAAACAACAAATCGTTGTCAACAAGCCCTAACTTCTAAATTTAATAAAGCGATAAAGTGTTTCTTTGCCCCGCAATATAATTAATATTTTTATAAGTAGGTATGTATTATAGTTAAGATATTTATAAATAAGAGTCATGGTTCGAAGTGTGATGCCCCCCTCTAGCGGACAGTAGCGCAACACAGCGGGTGGTCTATGTTTCGTGTGAATACGCTAGAATTGATATCCATTCAATGATTTGTCGCTTAATATGAAAATTTTTAATAGATTTATTTGAATGTGACTCATACATTCGACGTTTCAAAATACAAGAATTCTGCATCATCTACTTTTGATAGGTGAACAATTAATGTATTTTTAGCTTGCCTAAACTTGATAGAGTTTCTAAAGTTTTTAATTAATTTTTAAGTAATGTCGAGACATTTTATAAAAACAAATCTTAGAATAATTATAACTGTTTAGTTTTACAGAGATATATAATATACCTTGTACTGGGATGGTTAAACAGGATTCTAACGATATACCAACTTTTAAAGTTCAGGTATCCAAAAATGTACACACATGATCACATACGTACATGAACTCTGAAAACATAACACGCCTTCTGGGCAGTCGTGTAAGAACTACTGCAATGTGGTTTGACTTCGGAGGACAACAGGAACGTGCTTGATTCAAGCAATAAATCCAAACCAGTCAAGTGGCTTGACAGTTCTCATTGAAGCTTTTGCCGGCCGCATCCGACATTTTATTTGAAAGTTATCAAATAGGTATCTGTTCCCATACTGGTCTTGCTGTTCGCCGCGTGCAAGGTTCGGAAACGTTGAATTATCTTGATATGATAAAGGAAAAGCATTCTTGTTGTTGATTTTTGATCATAATTTAAAGTACATGTCAATTAGAGATCCTTTTGACTCTGCCAGTGTCTGTGTCGGAGAGTCATAAATTACAAAAACAGAATTTGATCGGTTTTACGAAATTAAAACTTATAATTTTTATGAGTGCGAAATTGCATGAGAAATTGCTTTTTAATTTGCCACGTTTTCGTTCCGTCCACAAAAGATCGTGCACCATATTTACTTTTTAATTGTGACGTAATCACATATAAAAAAAATAGAAATGATAAGCGTGTAAAAAATAAAGGTAATCACCTAACTTTAAAAAAATATATATGTAACTATTATAACCCTTCATTTATAAATTTAATTATGGTCCGCTTGAAGCAGCCTATAAGTAGTATTTTCACTCAGACAAAAAGAGAAATCCTATAAGTAGTATTTTCACTCAGTCAAAAGGAGAATTAACAGATTTGTAAATTTGCAGATTATTATATTTTATAAATAAGGGGGTTAATCTATAGAAAATTGTTATTAATATGCTTTAGTTAATGGCTGGTGCTATTCTGATAGCGATTACTTTTGTTTGTCATACACATTGTGCGTCTTTTGTTTGTCATACAATTACCCACACTAACGCTACGCTTTAGGTACTTTGCTAAAACAAATAGAGAAGCTGTAGAACATTCTAGCTAGATAAAGGGGACACCTTGCGTGTTGACGAAATAAATTATCGCAGTGTAGAGCGTTGTAGACTCGTAGCAAGTGGCGTAGACGTTTCGTAGCTCCGAAGCTTTGATTGCTGTGTGATTAACCAACTCAGTTTTTTGTTGGAGTAGTATCTACTCCAACAAAATGGCAACCAAGGGCACCTTTGTATCTTGGCCTTAAATTAGTAAATTAAACTATTTCAGAGACATTAAAATAGCATATAACAAACAGCCCAATTTTTAGATTTCTTTTTTTCAACGTAATTACTCGTATATTATAAGATAAAATAAAATAGGTGGTAGCGCTAGTTTGAAAAATGTAATAATAAAATGTTTTATAATCTCGTTCATGCAGATTTTAGACTGCTAATTTTACATTGTGACATATTCTACTCATGTAGAGATTTAATACCACAAAACTAAAATGTTCCTTGCAAAAGTGGTTCAACTGCCGCGTTCAGGCTAGCACGTGTTTACCGTACCCACTGTGTCGGTAATTGTTGATAAATTAGAGTTAGGCATTAAATCCTGCATGCAAGGGGCCGTGGCCGTGACCACATTCATCATAATCAACTTGCTACCTACAAACTTTCGTTGGCAGTTATATAATACACAGCAAGAAACTGCTGTTTAGTTAGTACGTTTAACTCTATCTATCTATCGTTTACTGTTAGTTTGTATCGAAGTCTATTCAGAAACGTCAGAATCAACAGTCTCTGATGTCATAAATTCAAATGGAACAGGTGAATAGCATCTGAAAAAGCACACAATATGCCTAAGAGCAACCAATTATATGGACAATTATCGAGATAGGAAAAGCCGAGCTGTGGAGCAATTTACAATGAAAAATAAAGCGCGAACAATGGACGCGAGTGCGCATTGTTCGTGCTCATCGGCACCGACGCTGAATTAAAAAATACAGTATGCGCCCGTGACAAACAACCGTCGAAATCGGCCGAGTGCCAGCTCCGACACTCAATAGGCTTTAATGAAAACCTCTCCGCTGAAAGAAAAAAAAGTATCGAACCGTTCAATTCTCGCCAAACAGTCTGGCATTGGATAAGCCGCTCGGTAACGGAGCGTCGCGGGCCACAAAGCCTCTTGATTATCGGCCCGTCAAAGCGTCATTATCTCCCGCACATCATGTTTATTTTTGTGAGATAGAGATTAGCCAAAGTGGTATGCGATTGGCGGGGTGGCGATAGGGAAGGGAACAGGGCGGGCGGGGGCGTGTCGAGGGCGCGCCGCCCACGCCGCGGCTCCGCGCGGCAGACGGCCGCGGCAGCGTGACGCGACGTCATGCCTACGCTCAAACTCTAACCATGCTCGACATAAAGAGCTCTGCCGACTACCTCAGTCGGTCCGGCACCTTTACCAACTTCTCAATGCTATTCGGTGAATATTTCTCATTTTTGTAACCGTTTTGTGAGTGATCACGTGATGTGCTGTGTGTAATAAGGTTCTGGGTGTCTAGTGCGAGTTTTTTATTGATTCCAATGGTGACAACTTAAATTTCTCATATATGGAATTAAATAGCGATCCAAAATTAGCGAATCTCGAACTGAGACGTTTTTAAACGACAACTTTAAAGAACTCGCACTACTAGTGGTCCGTAAGTACTTTACTTGTGTGGCACGGGTGGTGGACATGCCAGACAGTCAGGTATCAGGAATCTGGTAAGGTGGCTGCAGCGGAACGTGCAGTGGATTGCACGATGTTTTATTTAAGCAATATAATAAATAGAGATTATAGAATTAGATTTATTTGTAATTGTAACCGGATGTATTCTACAATTTAAAAATCATATCCATAACTGTATATCTTTCTATCTGCCAATTTTATAGTCTTGCTCAAATATTTTTTTAGATATCTTTACTTTACAAAAGTGCTTTTGACACTCTTAATATAGATATGCATTCTGATACACATTACAATAAGATTTGGCATCAGTGAGTCTCTGGGAATTTAAAGTTTGTTATTATGTAATTTACAACAAAAGATTGGTGAAAGGTGCTAGTTACAAATATTATATATTACTTACATATTTTTGTGAATATAATTTAACAAATTCTCTTAAGAAAATATTATTTCGATTATAGCTAATTATACAGTAAATTCTCCGCACATTAGACATAAACGCGCACTTCCTTGCGTTACAAAATTAATGAGACAGTCATTTGTATTATACTATAAGAAGTATTTCATGTAGTAATTCATGGAATTATTTTACTTAACAGCAGCTTACTTGTGATTGTCCCTAGCTATTATGATCCAAAAAAAGCCAGTTAAGATGTTCTTAGCTTACAATCAAGATTTAAGACATTCGAAAGATTAATAATAATAATCATTTATTTTCTCTCCACAAGGTTTACTTATAAATAAATCTTATAACGAAACTAGATATCTAGGTATATTAAACCTGTTTTGTGAGAGACTGGAGCTTGCTATAGGTTTTTAGAAAAACCTGTAACTGCAAGTCTCCAGGGCCCACACTCCACGGATTAAATATTGAGATACTTGGGTCGTTTATACAGTACTAGTATTAGGTATTGTACCAACATTGGCACAATACCATTAAAACACTTGAAAGTATTAAAATTAAGAACTAACAATTTACACTTCCAACTGGTATTGATATGGAACAGTTGAGCTACCTGTAGTTTGTTCACAATAGAATTCGAAAGATTATATTAAGAGTAGGTTTATTTACCATACATGTAGATAAGTATCATTTTTATAGGATGTAAAAAATTATAGAAAGCTTAGCCAAAATGATACGAAAACGTATCAAGGTAAAAGGCGATGAGACGGGCTATTTGTGGAAGTGACTCATCTTTTATGTCCTATTCTCTATCAATCTGTTTGATACCTACCTGGTTGTTGATACCTACGTGGGTTTCTTAATAATGGATATAATAAAACTTGAATACTGAATCATAAAACTGTAAATAAACATGTAAAACGAGAGAGGAATTTATAAGTGACACGGCTACAACACACCACTTTATAAAATATTTTTAAATTTATAGTAAAACCTAATCGGAAATATGAATAAAATCCTAATTATTTTAACTTGACGTTTATTAAATAACAGAGGTAACAGAAGTAGGACTGATTTTTACGTTAAATTCGTGTTATAAAAAATAATCGCATCGACTAAAAATTTAACATTTATTCAAATTATAAAATGAACTAAATTAAATAATTTAATGAGTTTAAATTAAAGCAATTTCAACATCAAAATTTAAATCATAACAACATTGTGATCATATTTTATTTAAGTGCTTTGTTAGATGTGTTTTATAAATATTACAAAAAGAGCTACCTAAAATATTCTTTGAAACTGTTGACGCGATATAATTTAACATTTTAATACTGTGGACGGATAAACAACACTTGCTACTTAATCTGGGCTTAGATAACAATGATAATATTTCCAGTAATATATAAATTACTATTAGTAAAATGGGGGTAAAACTTTTACAAACAAGCAATATTAAAAAACAAAATTATAACTATTATTTATAGTTGAAACATTAATTTATCATTTACAGTTCACATGGTGCCACGCGGGATCAACTAAATCTGGTTTTTACTGTTAGGTTCTACAATAATAGTATAATAATAAAAATAGTTAGTAGCCCAGGGTGTTTCTCTTCAGTGCAAAGCCTCTCTCCTCTCCGAATAATACTAGACCCATGTGCTTCGTTTTAACGGGTTTTCTCCTTAAAGTAGAAGATAAAAATCGTAGTCAAAATAATTTTTTTATAAATAATTTAATTGGTTACATTCTTGGTAGACTCAAAAATCACGTTAGACTCTTGTTTGATTACCGTGGGTTCTTAAGGCGCTGCCATACGACAGACATCGTAAAACGACCACTTTTTCGTCGCACAGTTAGGCTTACTGCGACATATTACAAGCCCAAAAAAAATACAGTTTATAGTCAAGTGTATGGACAAAAGACTTATACAAAAATATTTCATAAAAACCATCTAGAAACTTGAAAAAAATATCGCAAGAAAGAACACGAAAATATTTTTTCGTCTCGAAATGCTCAATATTTTGAGTGATAACATTTTATAATTTTGTTACTGTAAGAAAGGTAATTTTATTATCTAGAGAATTATGTATAAAAATTTTAATTTACTGGTGTATTTACTTTTAAAATAAATTAAAACCGATAAATAATGTTGACATTGTCGAACAAGAGATTCAACTAAATCAAACGCATCACCATTTTCAACTTTATTTGTCAAGAGCTACGAACTACTAAATAATACTACTTATACCTAAATATTGTCTTTATATAGGGCCTTAAGCAAATAGACGATAATGAGCCCAAAACTAGATGATGCTGATGCTGTGTGTGCTGCATTATTTATTTATTTACTGCTAGTATATTAACTTATAAAACCATAAATCAAAAAAAATCAGTATTAATCTCCTAGTACCTAATACATAGATAAATCGGGTCTGTAAAAAAAATAATTTTCGTTAGTATCTCGGAGAAAAGACCCGTCGGCACTTTGTTCGTATCGCTATTTAGTTTAGAATTCGCCTCATCACTTGCTTATCAGCGTATTTTGTATGCGTAGTTAAATAATTGTTCATTGATGCTACTCCGGTCTGCCGGTGGCCCGTGTTGCTCTGTGATCCTAACGACTTTATTAACAAAATATATACGCAATGAAATAACAGAATAAAATTAGAACTAGTATTTACAATTAACTAAGCTAACTTCAGACTTGTATAAATCCCAAGGTAGCTCATTTGATCCATATAATTAGTCTGAAGCGTTCTCAAGAGGGTGTAGCTACATTGCCTCGCTGTATGGCAATGCAGATGCGCTGCACCAGATACTCTCCGCTCTCGGGTCACACGTCGCTTCGACCAGACGCTCAGATATTATATAACAAAACCCGGAGGGCCTTGGTGCCCCACGGACCTAGGACGGACGGATACTCCAAGGTGAAAAACGCGTTTCTCTGAGCTCTGTCGAGTCCTGCATATTTGCGCCAATTGATTATTGGAAAATCCACAGAAAAACAAGTACGACAAGTGCGAGTGTAACTCGCGCGCCGAGGGTTTTGAACTTTTGTCGTTTAGGTAGGTACGTATATGACAACCTCTTGGCGCGGTGGGCTTACAACGCAGGAGGTGGAGGTTTGATTCCTGCCTCGGGACTAATATTTGTAGGATCTTCAGATTATTTGTTCGGGTGTTCTAGTCCTTTTCAGTACACAAAAATAAATCATCTAATGTGGTACTTATACTTTATTAAGTATAACAGCTATGGTAGTAATACCAATAACACAAGCTTTGCTTAGCTTAATTGTGGGTAAATGATACTGTGTGGATTATCCAGGATACATATCTATCTCTTCTCAAAAATTTTGAGAACAACGGTTTTGGTGCGCTGTGGAACCCCTATTACAGTTACTACAGAGATTAGTGGGTAGGTAAGTGGGTTGGTCCCTACAATTTTTTTTCGGCTTTTTTCAACCTATTTCACTAAGTATTAAACATAGACGATTTTCAAAACCTGTTTTGAATTGTCGAAATCCATACCTTTGATTTGATATTACTCTCAATGAAATAGCCCCCATTGTATGAAAATTAGTTTTTTGACCATATTTCAAAAAGTATTATATTTACAGACTTCTCTATATTTTTCCTGTAAAATATAGATCTATATCTACAAACGCTTAGTACATTTTACATCAATCACTCTGCAATCTTCGGAGATAAGGGGGGGGGGAATGGTAAATTTTTTGACCTTTTTCAAAATATTTTGAAAAGTATAAAACTTATCGAAATTTCAAAAACTGTATTGGAATGTACAAACCAATACCTTTCATTTGATACCCAACTCGGTGGGGTAGTCACCCCTTTAGAAAAATTTCCCGCCCTTTTTTGACCTTATTTCAAAAAGTATTATTTTTACAGACTTCTCTATATTTTTCCTGTAAAATATAGATCGATATCTACAAACACTTGGTACATATCACATCGATCGCTCTGCAATCTTCGGAGATAAGGGGGGGGGGGGGTACCGGTCAATTTTTCGACCTTTTTCAAAATATATCAAAAAGTGTAAAATCTGTCGAAATTTCAAAAACTGTATTGGAATGTACAAGCCAATATTAGCGTGGTGGGATTGATACCCAACTCGGTGGGGTAGTCAGCCCTTCAGAAATTTTTCCCGCCCTTTTTTGACCATATTTCAAAAACTGTTATTTTTACAGACATCTCTATATTTTTCCTGTAAAATATAGATCCATATCTACAAACACTTGGTACATATCACGTCGATTGCTCTGCAATCTTCGGAGATAAGGGGGGGGAACGGTCATTTTTTTGACCTTTTTCAAAATATTTTAAAAAGTATAAAACCTACCAAGATTTGAAAAACTATTTTGAAATCTACAAACGTGTACCTTTCATTTGATACCACTTTTGACTTTGTACGTTCCATTTAAAATTTCGATTTCAAAATTTGTATGGAAAATCTTCATTTTGATTTTTCAATATGTGCGGGCGCACAAAATGTATTATTATTTCAAATTTCAAGTCAATAGCTGCAGTAGTTTCTGAGATATTAAGGATTCAAAACACAAAACAGACCCAAAGCGATTTCATAAGGGTTTTGCAACCGATGGCAAAACCCTAAAAATAGGATTCGTTAAAACTTAATGTGCTTATTCTATGGGTTTGTTACCGACTCCTTTAAATCTAAAAGCCATATGCATAGTTGCTATGGTTATGCTATGGTATGGTATTAAATGCCGTGTGGTGCCGGAATAGAATTTCACCACCCCAACTCTTCCCGTGGGTGTCGTAAGAGGCGACTAAGGAAAACACACCGGGGGGCGGGCAGCAGCGCCTTCTGTAGAACACTTCCGAACTGCGATCCCCAACCCACATGCCCAGCGTGGGGATTATGGGCAATAACCCCCACATAATGATGCCATCTATGGCGCTCATTAGGGGAGGCCTATGTCCAGCAGTGGACTATTATAGGCTTGTGATGATGTTTGATGATGGTATTACATACAAGTATGGTACTAAATGTGCAACCTCATTGATTCCGGTTCGTTCCTTTACCATCAACTGTTTGAATTTTCAATTGGCCTTACATTTACATTAATGTGTTATTTACTTTACTTCAAAACTAATACTGCTTCTTAATACATTTTAATTATAATCATTATAAAACCAACGCTAATGAGTATGAAAAAGGGCGGAGAAGGGTGTTAATTTAATCAACGCCTATGCGTTGATACGCAGGCGACGGAGACTGAATTTCTCAATGCTCTCTTGAAATCCATTTTCTCACTCACACCCTTACATCTAGGCTATTGGGGGACGAAACCGAAGGGCGATAAGGTGCCATAAGAGGCTGAAAGCATTCAAGTGGTACTGTCATCCCGTAATGCCAGAAAATGGGGAAATTTGGGATGTGTAGGCTGATGTGTGTGAACGGGGTAATACGGGGTTTGTGAAGCCAGTTTCAGGGATAAATTCTGTACACAGTTGTGCTGTTTGCAGGTCAATTCAGTAAATTCTATTTCAGCGTTCATTGGTTGCGTCTTCATCTTGTCTGTATATACAAAAATCTTTGAAAGGCTTAACTGATATGAGTATGTTTTTGTTGCATTTTCTCTATTAGCGTGGTGGGATAAAAAAGGGGTAAAATAGGGTTTACGTGGTCATCTAATATGAATAAAAAAAAACAGAAAACGAACCAGGTAGCAGCGATAACTGGTAGTTAGAGAGACTCTTGAATACATCTCAATCGACCTGCAAGTCGTGGTAAATCTAGATTGCACGTTCTTTTTTCAAGTTTCTATACTTTTGTTAGTCATGAGATCGCGTGTTCTATCGCTGGCAATGTGGTCCTAGGTTAGGCAAAAGATGTTATTGAGTTTTTTCTAAGAAAAAATATAGTTGAAGCCGGGCGTCAGGATGTTAACGATGCTTCACCCCGTGCCTCGGAAAGCTCGATAATTATGCTGTTGTTCTGCATCCAACCTCTCGTAGTGTCGCACTACTGTCCCATCGGATTATGAGGGAATAGAGAATACTCCGGTGTTTGTCTAAACAGTTTTGCACTATATGTCCTACGCACATCGCTAGTCTTCGTTGAGGCTAGGAGGATCATCATTATATTTTGAATTTAATTTTATAAAGCTACGTGTCCGCTATACCCAGCGAAGTGCGTCGGCAGTAAAATTCACTCGGATTTAGCTCCGATTACGCTTGGGTAGAAGAAAACTGCATAAGCCTACTCGGAAAAAGAAAATCATAGTTTTTGATTCGTCTTGATGCAAACTAACTCTTATGTCACCTTTATAAGATTAGCGTTTCCACGAATATTAATGAAACTTTGATTATGTTTACTCCGTACTCGCAAAGCACGGCCCTGAAAAGGCCTACAATAGTATGTATATAAACAGCTGTAGGTATAACCTAGGTTGTATAACATACAATCGTAGCCCTATTATGCTGAACGGGTCATGGTGTGACTACTTTTGTTCTGTGAATGTGCGCGTTTCGTGAGATGGTGTTGCATAAAGCAAAATTAAAAAATTATGAAAGGAATCCCTATTCATTAGTGTACAAAGTAATATGCGAAATCTATATCATTAGCTATATTAATATAATAATAATAATAAATAATAAAGCCTTTATTGTTGAATTTTTGTGTTTACATAGCTTGTATCTACTACTTATCAAACTAAATTATGAGCTACTGTACCTACTATTGACCGTAATATAAATATTAACAAAATAACATTTAAACTTTTAATGGTCGGCAAAAGGTTTTCTTTTGTTTTTTTATTCTTCAACTTGTCTTCCGACAAAGGCCTCCTCTAAAGATCTCCATTCTTTCCTATTATTTTTTTTGTTTTTTTGCTGTTCTAGTCCATGTTGGACCCGCTATTTTCTTGAAGTCATCCTCCCATCTCTTAGTCTGTTTACCTTTGTTTCTTTTGCTGTCTAGCGGGTACCAGTCTGTTATTAGTCTTGTCCATTTTTCTTTCTTCTCTCTTATCATGTGTCCTGATCCTGACCATCTCCACTTTTGTTCTTTGTTCATGTAAGTATGCGTTCTTGAATTTAATTTTACTTTTTATGTCTTTAAATTTTTCCTATAAATTGCAATACATTCTGAGATACCTTTTAGTATGTTGTTTTTTAAATTTATTTTAATCATGAACCCGACGTCGTATAGTCCCGGCGTCTCGCCTTTATAATATAATATATAGGTACTTTCATGATCTTCTATGTGTTCTCCAAATCTTCTCATATCTTTAGAGGGTCGTGGTCATTTAAAAAAAAATAACTAATATTAATAAAATAACTAATATTAATATGAATCCTAAATTTACCTTGATGAACATAGGCCTAATACCTTATTGTAATACCTGATTTTAAACAATAATTTAATTTTTCATACGGAACCTCTTCTTTTTTGAAAATTCTCTATAAATCCGGCCAACACAACCACTTTAAAGAAGTATTGAAAATTTACGCGACTTATTCTGCTAGCTAGCTCAGTATTCAACAGTTCATCTTATCAGGTGTAACATAATAATAAACAATAATCGTATGATTTATTGTCAACGAAAAATACAATTCTAGACTATTTTTAATTCTGCCCCATGCTATGTATTTGTTTTGTATCGTAAATTTGTCGTAAATACACCGAATACCGTATCGTACCAATTTTTATATAAAAGTTTGAACGAAACAATCGTTTCAATTTGGAGAAATACATAGGGCTTCTGGTCCAGTCTACGTCCAGTTCGTTCTACGTTCATGTTAGGAATAATTTCGCTAGAAGTAACGTGTGAACTTTCATGGTAATAAAATACATTTTACTTTTCAGATGCATCGTACAAAAGCTCATGGTCGACACACGCTACGTCACAAGGATCACAAGGTCAGTGTAATTTCTATTACTAGGTTTTATAATTCCGATAGAATATATCTTAAGCCTATTTAGCTAAAATATTTGTTTCTCCTAGAGTTTTGGTTACTGCCAAAGTAGGCCGAAAGTTAACTTACTAAATATGTATAATTTTTCCATGAATATGCCAGAACTGCTCTATTTCGGAAATTCGGTCCAAACTTTCAATGTATAGTATGTTTATGTAGTCCTTCACTCCGATGATGTATATTGTAAATCACGATGCTGTAATATATATAAAATACATAGTAGTTCTAAAAGCCGGGTAAAAACTAATGACCATGAGAGCAGCTATTTAATTTTTTAACCCCTTTATTGGAATGGTTAATACATACCCAATATAATAAGAAAGACGTAATGGCATACACTTTCTATTAGGTACTAAAAGTCCACGAACCAAGCCGCTGGAACCCCGAGATAAGTTAAAATAGATAAATTAGTCTGAATTTACTGCAAATAAAATAAAAATCATATGTTAAGATTTATCAAACATTCGAAAATGTCACCTATTTGTACCGCAACACTGCGTTAGCGGTACGGATTCTGTAGACAGGCTGCAGTTCTGGTGATATTTTTCTTGTTCCACGTCGTGGCAGTTTGTGTCCAAATCTGTATTGGTCTATTCTGACGTTGGGTTCGACAGATGACGCAATAAGTTTCTTCAATTTTCTGAGATTCTAATCAGTATAATTATGTACTGCCGAAGCAAGTACTGAGATTCTAGTTGCATTTAGCTTTATGTTCAACTGAGTCCGCCCCGGCTTCGCACGGTTTTTCAACAAAAAATTATTAATTTTTCATGCGGATCCTTAATTTTTTTGAAAATATTCAATAGGCTATGTTTATCAGAGAAAATTAAGGATTCTTATGGTGAAATAGTTTTTCAAATCGGTCGAGTAGTTTCGGCCAATTCATACAAACAAACAATCAAATCTTTCCTGTTTAAATATTAGTATAGATTGTGTGACCAGAAGTTGGTGATCCTCAGTCGGCTCCTGGGAATTAGTGGTATTTTAGAATGCAGGTTTTCTAGAGTGATCTGACTAGAACACAGTCTATCATCACCATCTATCTATATGGATGCGATTTTTGCCATCGCATCCAGATAGATGGTGATGTCTAGGAAATCTTCGTGTAGTGCGCTGGAAAATAGAGTTTAATTTAAGAATAGTTCACCTCATTCATTGCATTTGCCGAGTTCGTAATTTCTTACACTTTGAGTAAGTTGGTTCTGCTCTAATTTTGCATTAAATTCAACTAAGATTATCAGAAACTCTGTTGGGAATTTTCAATAGTGTGGTCTCGGTTTCTGATGGCAGTGTAATTTTTAGTGAAGTACTGTATATGATGTTGATAACCGCTTTTTTCTAGTGATGATGATGGATTTAGCAAAAAACGACATAAAATAAGCTAAGCCGGGGTTTTCCCTAAACCGAAAAAAATTGCAAGTGGTCTATGCGACAAACTTAGAGACCTTTTACGCGAAAGTGCACGTATCCACTCACTTAGGTACCACACAAGTCATAATCATAACTCTAACCACCTTGAGACTTAACTACCTTACTAGACTAAAGCATTATTGTATCCTAAATTCGTCAGTGTTGAGGAGTGACCTACCTAGTGGTTTAGAGGCTAACTTTGAGTTTAAAATTGATTTCTCCAACCAACTACTTCGAAGCTGCATATGTAGATACTTATGTAGAGCTTAGAAACAAAAACAACTGAAAGTAAGTGTTGAACTCTCTTTTCGAGAGCATTCTGAAATAGAACTCCAGATTATGACGACTAAACGTGAGCAGGGAGACATCAAAACCTCTCGCTTTCAGTGCAATTTTTAACTATGACGTCATTTTATTTCACGCGCGAAACAATGGCGGCCTAAAATGGCGCACGCGACACGCATCCAACCGTGAGACGCGCGCCAAACACGCGCCGCTGCCATCGTAACAATACAAACTTAATTTTTTGATTGACACTTACAATATTTCGATAAGTGATGCAATATTTTGATGATTATCATTTTACGGGACGAAGTTATTATGTGCACGCTTCGATGGAGGCGTCCTATTGTCCTACACGACTTCTCTTTGTATTTGCATCTGAAATTGGATACAGATTACTTTGACTGCGAACAGCTTGAGAAATTATTGTCTTAGTACCTATGAGAATTAATATATTCTCATAGGTACTAAGATAATAATTTATATATATAAATTACTATCTTAGTACTAAGTACCTATAATAAAATAATATATAAATAATATATTATTATATTAACAATATATTATTAATATAATTTAATGATATCATAATATTATTTTATTATTATGAATATAATAAAGAATATCATTGCTATGGTTCTTACCAGCCTAAATTGATTACTAATAATAAATTAATAATAAGTATAAATGTTGGTCCTTATAGCAATATCGGTAAGTGTGCTTTGTTTTGTAAATATCATTTAATGTTATAAAAAGGTAATTCGAGATGTTAGAGTTACATTGTAACAGTACTAATAGAAATCTAACTACTACGCGGTCGTAGCAAATTTAGTTACATTCCCGTAAACATTTTGTCACGCCAATGGTGTAAAATTTCAAACAACAAAATCTCTGAGCAATAGCTAATAGATTTCAAACGAGGCTTATTAATTTCAAAATAAGAATATAATTCATAAAGTGTTCCCCAGAGGCTGTCGCCGCGTCGACCGTGACGGCATCTGCCCTCAGACACTACCCCAGACTACCCCACACTACCCCATGATGATATGACTCCGGACAAAAGTCACGAGCGATTTAACCGACGCTCCCCTGGGCACGATTATTGACGCTATTATTCTTTAACTATTCGATATTCTATGGTTGCAATATGTTTTTCAATGTTGGCCAGTTTGTAAGGATATTTTGATTCGGTATTTGAACCCGGTATTTTAAATTATTAATAGATATAAATCATAAAATTCTTAGTAAATTACGTAGACGGTGTTTTAAAGTTAGTAACGATGAAATGGTTTATCAGTGTGCCAAAATTGGTATACTATGCCGAAAGGATAAGGGACTGGAAAATTTTGTTCTACAATTTAATGAATTGAATAAGAAATTCCGTGGCGCCTTGTCTATTATTCGCAAGAATTTGATCTAAGTTTCCCATTTACAAAAAATAACGATTAGTTTTACTTATTTCACACAGAGCGTGACCGCCCCGACCCTTCGCCCCCTAACGAACTTTAAATAACTCCGCCATCAATAAACTAAACGCCGTTTACTAACTCGCATAATATAGCTACCTACCTGTTTTCTATCCATTCGTTTTCATTCGTTAAAAATGCCGTCGAACGCATTTTTATGAACCGACTATGAAAACAAGTACGACAAGTGCGAGTGTAACTCGCGCGCCGAGGGTTTTGAGCTTTTGTCGTTTAGGTAGGTACGTATATATTGACGACCTGTTAGCGCGGTGGGCTTACAACGCAGGAGGTTGCGGTTTGATTCCCGCCTCGGGACTAATATTTGTAAGATCTGCAGATTATTTGTTCGAGTGTTCTAGTCCTTTTCTACGTACACAAAAATAAATCATCTAATGTGATACTTATTATATACTTTATTAAGTATAACAGATATCGTAGTAGTACGAATTACACAAGCTTGCTTAGCTTGTCGCTAAATGATGTTGTGTGGATTATCCAGGATACATTACTCTTCTCATATTTTTTTGGAGCACGGTGGAATTCGTGAATTCAATAATCTTATTATCTAAATATTCTTCGAGCGCAGTGGAATACATTGGGTATGGACTTTAAAAATTTTGATAACAACGGTTTCGTGGCGCTGTGGAACCCTACTATTACAGTTACTACAGAGATTAGTGGGTAGGTAAGTGGGTTGGTACCTACAATTATTTTTTCGACTTTTTTCTACGTATTTCACTAAGTATGAAACTTAGACGATTTTTAAAACCTGTTTTGAATTGTCGAAATCCATACCTTTGATTTGATATTGCTCTCAATGAAATAGCCCCCATTGTATGAAAATTCGTTTTTTGACCATATTTCGAAAAGTATTGTTTTCACAGACTTCTCTATATTTTTCCTGTAAAATATAGACCTATATCTACAAACGCTTAGTACATTTTATATAGATCACTCTGCTATCTTCGGAGATAGAGGGGGGGGAACGGTCAAATTTTCGACCTTTTTCAAAATATTTCGAAAAGTATAAAACCTATCGAAATTTCAAAAACTGCATTAAAATGTACAAACTGATACCTTTCATTTGATACCCAACTCGGTGGGGTAGTCACCCCTTTAGAAATTTTTCCCGCCCTTTTTTGACCATATTTCAAAAAGTATTATTTTTACAGACTTCTCTATATTTTTCCTATAAAATATAGATCAATACCTACAAACACTTGGTACATATCAAATCGATCGTTCTGCAATCTTCGGAGATAGAGTACCGGTAGAGTACTTCGGTACCGGTCAATTTTTCGACCTTTTTCAAAATATATCAAAAAGTATAAAATCTATATTTTTCTATAAATATGTGCGGGCGCACAAAATGTATTATTATTTCAAATTTCAAGTCAATAGCTGCAGTAGTTTCTGAGATATTAAGGATTCAAAACACAAAACAGACCCAAAGCGATTTCATAAGGGTTTTGCAACCGATGGCCCCTAAAAAGTGTTATTTTATGTGAAATAAGAGAGAAGTCGGTTTTAAGTTTTGTAAAAAACAACAAATTCTATTGCAGATATACTTATCTCTATGAATTTTTTATTCCATCCAATTCGTATTCCATTATATGCAATCGAAAAGCAATTAACGTTTTGGCGGCACGGGGCGGCGGCAGATTTGGCCGAGTTTCTCCAAAGGCTCCAATATGCAGGTCGGGATTCTAAAAACTGATATTTGTTTTCGATACTGACTATTTGTTTTCGTGAAATTGGACCGGCACAGCTCAAAGGATAAAATTTATTTCCAGTTTATCATTTTGTATTTCATTCGTAACTGTAAATTGGGAATAAAATTGGAATATTTTGAATTCAAAACTGAATAACGTTAGGTTTTTAGGAAAATTCTTTTAGGGCATACGAAAAAATTTATAGGTAACATAATAATGGGCGTCGATGTGGCTATGACTTTTTAATTCAAATTTGAATAACGTCAGGTACTTTGGAAAGTATTTATAGCAGCCATGAAAAAAATAATAGGTATCATAATAGTGTGCGGCGGTGTGGCTAAATCATCTCGAAAGATATTGAGGATTAAGATATTGTATTAGGTATCGAGTTATTAGGGCAGATTATATCTTTCGTGTTTTTATAATACCTACCAAATAAGCAAATCAACCGTAACAAGCCTACACAACTAGATAACCAACCAACATCAAATTATATAATCTCACGTCAGATAATGCAACCAAATAAAGAAATCCAAAAAGTTTATGCGTTTTTGCATTTATTTTAATGACTGTTATAGGTAATGATAGCGTATACAGAGAACTTTATATTGATTTCAAACCGACTGAAGGACATGTCGATATACATAATACCTCTGAGAAACTTTGAACCTTTAAACAGGAGAACACGGCAGCGGCGGCGGCAATGGCTGAATTAGCTGAAAGTGCCTTTTGTTCCGATCCGCACCCCTCACACTCGCAATCCATCAATTTGAGGGAGAGAGATAGAAATGGAGGAAAAACCGCTTCAGGCGGAGGAACGAAGCAGTAAGCACCCTATTGTTTTGCGCGTCCGTGATGTGGAAACGAGGATACAATCGGCGTAATGGGATTATGGCACATCTAAATTAATTTAAGTCTGAGACTCGCTTATGAAGCCGGTCTAGCAAGGGCTCGAGTGCGCTCAAATCAAATTGAATCGAAATGATTTTCACTTTCCATCAGGTGAAATCGTGGTCAAACGGAGGTCTACCAGTTATAAAAAAAAAGGTAGTTTTTCCTTTGATTTTCGATTTTTTATTATTATACTTTCATTTTGATAACGCACTTATCCTAAACTAAATTAACTCAAAGATATTACATTTTTATTCATCTTTACTTACACAATAATATTTGTTTTGCGTAATCTGTATTAACTGTAATTTTTATTTGTAGTACATAATAAACATATTTTTCATTAGATTTTGTCATTTTGAGTTTGGACCCCGATTGTAGCCTGTGAGGAAACTATGTTAGTTGAATGTGTCCATTCTAAAATTTAGTATCATACAATAATATCTGCCTGAATCTCTTAAATATCTACTGTGTTTGAGCTTCTAGTGCTGACTGTACCTACCAGTTAGACAGAGACGATAATAAGTTGGAAACAATCTAAGGCTCTACGTGTCTATGTTTTGGTTGGCTTAGGGGCGGGGATAGCTTAACGTTACTGGGGAAACTTGAAAGTAAAATATTTTAATAAGTATAATACTTTATTGGAAAATACAAAGTTATTAAAAACGTCATCTTTCGAAATAATATGCTTAACATTACCTAATATATGTTAACATCATACACATTGAACATAGGGCACTACTACTACATATGTAAAGGATTGCTGTTCTACTTCAATGCAAAAAATAAATAAAACGAATATAATATCATGGTTTTAAATGAAGTCTATACTTATCATTATTTTTTTTTAAACTAGGATTACGAGATCATAACACTTATCTAATTTACGGGTATTTATCATTAGAATTATCCATAAATTTATTACGAAATAGAATTCACTATGAAAGAAAATGAAAATCGAATACCTACATAACCATATTAGAACTAGTATTTACAATTGAAATAATTGAGGTAACTGTCAAACAAACTACAAATAACTCAAGTAATCTTTATCAATACTAGTCGAAGAGAAAAAATGTCCCCAAGACTGCATTGCCTTGCTGTATAGCCATGCATAATGCGCTGCGCCAGATATTGACCACCTCACGCGTCACACGTCGCTTGGACCAGACGCTCAGATATTTTTTTTAAATCCGGAAAGCCTGGGAACTTTACGGACCTAGACTCTCGACTCCAAGGGGAGCAAATGTCTTTGTAGAGTCTTGCATAATTGCGCCTCTTGAGATCCTCGGCCAAATCTGCCGCCGCACCAGCCCTCACGGATGTTCTCGGAAAAATGGAGGGCGCAAGTGTTTCGACACATGTAGCGTCCCACACAAAGGTCCTCCAGAAATCCGATGGCATGCTCTGATTTAAAATTTCGATTTAAAAATTTATACTGAAAATCTTCATTTTGATTTTTTGCTCATTAGGGGAGGCCTATGTCCAGCAGTGGACTATTATAGGCTGGTGATGATGATGATGATGATGATGAATAAAAATTTTCTATGAATCTGTATTGGCGATGAACCCTAAAAACAAATATAATCCAAATTGATACTCATCAAATCGAACTTTACTGTTTTTTAAAGATAGGTGCAGTGTAAAAGAACTTCGTTTGAGTTTGCGATCCACCCCTTTGGATTACACCTCCTCTGACGTGACTGACACGCTAGACCTTTGATGTGAGGCAATGAGTTATCCAAATTGTGGTTTTGACGCACACCCCTCGATTTATATTAAACTGCTGTTTATGAGATTTTAACCGCTTTAGGGTTTGTTGTTTTTGATGGCTTATTGCGTGTTTGGCGATGACAAAATGGTCATTTAATTGTAGAATGTAAGTCAATATTACACCAGACATTGTTTGATCGCAGTCATTTGTAGTGGTGTGTTCTCAAAAAACCAGATAATCACCGGTTAGAGTGGGTACTGGAGCCTAAGGTGTTCGTACTAACTAGCGGTTACTTGATTGGTTAAAAATTCTGAAGATGTTATTCAGTTACGTTTAGGGATGTATCTATGTTTGTTTCACATCACATCACATCATCAGCCTATAACAGTTCACGGCAGGACAGACCTCTCCTAATGAGCGCCATAGATGGCATTATTTATCATTTGAGGTTATTGCCCATAATCTACACGCTGGGTTGGGAATCGCAGTTCGGTGCAGATGTGTGTATTTCCCTTAGTCGCATCTTACGAGAACCACGGGAGGAGTTGGGGTGATAAAATTCTATGCCGGCACCACACGCCAATATGTTGATACTACTCATATGAATACCTACCCAAAAATAATTATAATCTCATCTCATGAGGCTTAGAGCTGCTCCACACTCGCTGCGTTAGTCTGCGTGAGCATGAGTGTGTAGCCATTCGCTAACCCGTCGTATTAACGCGATCCATGCGATACCTTAAAAATTTAGTTTCTTTCCATTTAAATTAATTTATTTTATAATAATATACTGTTTTTTTATCTTAAATTATAATTATTTATTTAAAGTATCTTCGGTTATTAAATACGGCATACTTCTCTTTATGAAAAATTTAAAATTGAAAAAATTTATAAATGTTTCAAAGCGTTAGTTACTTTTTTAGTCGTAACTGTAACCACACTCTTCTGACGCTTTCCTAATAACTCACACCACCAAACCCCCCCCCCCACACCGGATTTATTAAAACATACAGGTACTGGTTTTTTTATGTTTGAATAAACTCTATCTTGCTGCTGCGGTTGTGATTTTTGTTATTTTTACGGAATCCACATCCGAAATCATTTGATAGATCCCCTAGAGCAGGTAAATACGTATGCATATCATAGGCTACTTTTTTCATAGGAACACGGTGTGCGAAGCCTTTGGCAGAAACAAGTAGTATTACAAACTTACTAAACTACTAACTAGTATTTTTACTAGTTTCTGCCGACGGCTTCGAACTCAATATTACTATGAAAAATGCAACCTAGTTTAAAGGTCTAGGAGACCTTCATCTATGCAAAAACTTAGCAAAATCCGTTCAGAAGTTTGATCGTGAATTAGTAACAACTATCAAATATCAAAGTGATTTATTTAGACCTTACAGGACTAATAACATAGGTAAAACTAGCAAACAAAGTAATCACATTGATTGTTTGTTCACTTCAATATTTTTAAGGTAAAGTAAAGAAGCAAGCGATAAACCTCCTTGTTAGGTTGTTAGTTTTCGAGTTGGAGCAAAACCCGTTCCTGAACCTGTTTATCATCTAGATAGTCAGATATTGTTAGTAAACCTTTTTGCAAAGAATATATCCATCTATCATCGTGTGATGTGATTGATCTAGGCATTGTAATGATAGTAGATATAATATACTGACAGTAGACAATATTCACAAGACATTGCTGTCTTCTTGCCTATCCTTTAGAGTGCAATACAATGCAAACAGTAAACACGTCTCTGAATAGTGTAGACAACAAATAACGGATCGCTCATAATCCCTGTATACAGGGTGTTAAAACATTACATCAAATCGCCTTAAGGTACCTACAGACCGGTGTCGTGGCGTATTGTAACTTGTCACCGGTGTCAGACATCGAGAATTCGTGCAGTCTGTAGATACGTCGGTAAAAGGCTCTCACAACGAGCTTTGACATATTCCTCTATATGTTATTCTGTTTAAATAAGCTACTGTCTTTTTTTTAAACAAAATATGAAAATTTAAAAGAAAATTGCTTAGAAATAATGACTAGGTAGTCGAAGGTACCCTCTCCTCGTATATGTATGATACAACAAGTAGGAACAAGGGCCTCTGACTATCTAAGTATCAACAGAAAATTATGAGGACAATGAATGAAAGCGGTGTTAGTCCTGCCTCTCCTTTAATTTTGAAACTATCAGTTCTTGAATCTGATTAAGATATTGATGATGTCTCTCATTAAATATTTTCACCAAAAATATAAATGCAAACACTCTCACTCAACACTCTCTTACGAATATCATTTTATTTTTCAATAAAACTGCTGTGTCCGAGCCGTGACGGCTCTGGGTTTGTTTGATATAAAAACCTCATTCGGGTTCGGCTTTAACCTCACTAGCTCTAGTTCCATATTACATTATTATACTTTTATGAAATAATCGTAAAACTAAGTCAGTTTCCACACGACCTGTAGATACAGGGTGATTGTTTGAACAGTTCCGCTCCACTATAGTACGTTATTGATCACGCCGTGTAACGCGATATGTAGTAGGATGGGTTGTACGTACGAAATACCCCATGGAGTTCAAAGCGAAAGTGACTGGCACACTGGCCGAAATTATTTTTATGAAACCCAGATTCGATACACGAATTTTCATTTCATATTTGTTTTATTTTAACAGGGGCGTAGTGGAAAACGAGTTCTGTGAGTCAGTTTTAAATTGAGGAGTGTGTTTACTATTTGCGGATTTCCTGAGAACCTTTGGCAAGTTGATTTCCTATTTGTTTTTTATAATTACTTTTTTTACATCAATCATCAAATTCTTCAAATGATGCGACAAAACTTTTAGGTACTTTTTTCGCTACACAGCAAAATAACGACGCATGAAATGCAACTAATCCTTTTTGGGTTATTATGGTCTAATTAATTTATAGGTTGGTACTTAATATTAAAACCATTCTTTTATCTTGTAACATCGTTTAATTTCATATCTATTTACACACTTAGTTTACATAAAAGTAGCTTTTAAATCTATGATGAGATAGGTATTTTTCATTAGAACATTAACAATCAGTTGAAAAACAAAGACCAAAAACAATTCTATGTATTCTTCACAACACAATCTAGCATCAACTATCTCATCCCCCGTGCTCAAAGGACCATGAAACATGCAATCAAAAATACACCCAAAATCAAAGCACTTTTCACAATGTTGCTCTAACACTAACTACCCGTGAAATCCTATTGAAGATCTTCAAAGAGAATAATCCTCTATCTGCTTCAACCAGCAACATCGACTCTACACAGCAGGGTATTAGATCTCAGTATTGACTGGCAGGATTCTCGTTTTCGCCTGTGGCATTGTTCACCCCTTAAAGAACAAAATGGCCAATATTGTCATCGAATGGAGTTAGATTTCTGATGAGGTGGCTGATAATTATGAAACGATTTGTTAGAATCAGGGGACAAGGGGCTTTCTATTGAATTTGATTGGGAAAAAGTATGGGGCTTTTATTTCATCATTATTATTCTTGGCAGGTTTTATGGCTATAGTTGTTTTACAAAATAATAACCTTTTAGTTTAAACTGCATACTAGTACATACACTACATACTACCTCTATAGTACTTACTGTGAGCCTGAGAATAGAATTGTGGTCAAAACAATAATATAACTGAATAATTATAAAAATAGTCATTTATTGTCCATTCCTTAATTACTGGAGTCACTTTGTAAATCTAGGATTATAAAATGACATCGATGAAAATGAGAGTCAATCACATTTCTGATAAACGGACACCCTAAAAGACAGCCATTATGTTTATAAAATTACGTAAAATAAACTCTTATAGCGTCTTCATTTATTCTAACTTTTTATTCATTATCTATATCTATTACTAATATTATAAAGAGGCTAGATTTGATTGTTTGAATTGAAAAGGCTCCGAAACTACTGGACCGATTTGAAAAATTCTTTCACCATTCCGTGATGAACATAGGCTGTATAATATTTTCAAAAAAGGGATCGGCATGAAAAATTCAATAATTAAACAGTGGGCTACATATTCAACCTCTTTTTCTATTATGGCTCCGCTGCTTACTTTTTCTCTACGGCCAGTGTCAGTTATGGAGTGTCAAGTCAATGCCAAAAACCAAAAACCCCAATGCTGCTAAAAAAAGTAAGGGATCCGTATGAAAACTGCGAAACCCATCGTGTTAGTGTGTATAATTTCTGAAATTTTTGTGTAATACCTGTGCGAAGCCAGGGCGGACCGCTAGTAATCTATAGTCATAGAAAAAGAAACGACAACTTTATGTATGATTCTGAATTGGTACATATTCACAATAATGTAAACTTTCAGGTTATGGCAGCAATAGTCTATCGGCGATGTCGAAGTCGACACTGGATGCCCACAGCCATCTCCGCCAACCAGGTAAGTTACACTTATACAATCCGTAAATTTTTTATCACTAAACAATGTTTGGAAAATCATACTGAAGCACGGATTGTGTTTTCCCCGAACAAACACATATTGACATACTAGTGAATGGATTAAGTACATAATTAAGTACATAGTGAATGCCTTCATCCACTTTTGAGTTCTAGTCATAAGTAAGTAGATATTTAATTGCAAAATGTCATTGTTTATAGCTGGACACGTGATATTTTATAGGCAGCGAGTTTTTAATCGCTCCGTAAACTCATGATAATTCATTCACACTGCATCCGATTTGATACACTCGACAGTATTCCGGATCCTGAAAAGTAATGATACCAACTGTAAAGAATCCGTAAAAAATAAAAAATCAGATCCGCTGTGTGAATGCGCCCTTACGCGTAAAAATTTGGCAAACAGTTTCTTTGGTTTATTGATTCTGACAAGAATATTAGAAAAAACAAGTACGACAAGTGCGAGTGTAACTCGCGCGCCGAGGGTTTTGAACTTTTGTCGTTTAGGTAGGTACGTATATTGACGACCTGTTAGCGCGGTGGGCTTACAACGCAGGAGGTTGCGGTTTGATTCCCGCCTCGGGACTAATATTTGTAAGATCTGCAGATTATTTGTTCGAGTGTTCTTGTCCTTTTCTACGTAGGTACACAAAAATAAATCATCTAATGTGATACTTGTGAACGTGTGAACTTTATTAAGTATAACAGCTATCGTAGTAGTACTAATTACACAAGCTTGCTTATCTTGTGGCTAAATGATGCTGTGTGGATACATTACTCTTCTCATATTTTTTTGAAGCACGGTGGAATTCATCAATTCAATAATCTTATTATCTAAATGTTCTTCGAGCGCAGTGGAATACATTGAGTATGGACTTTAAAATTTTGAGAACAACGGTTTTGTGGCGCTATGGAACTACTATTACAGTTACTACAGAGATTAGTGGGTAGGTAAGTGGGTTGATACCTACAATTATTTTTTCGACTTTTTTCAACGTATTTCACTAAGTATGAAACTTAGACAATTTTGAAAACCTGTTTTGAATTGTCGAAATCCATACATTTGATTTGATATTGCTCTCAATGAAATAGCCCCCATTGTATGAAAATTAGTTTTTTGACCATATTTCAAAAAGTATTGTTTTTACAGACTTCTTTATATTTTTCCTGTAAAATATAGACCTATATCTGCAATCGCTTAGTACATTTTACATAGATCACTCTGCTATCTTCGGAGATAGGGGGAGGGAACGGTCAAATTTTTGAACTTTTTCGAAATATTTCGAAGAGTATAATACCTATCGAAATTTCAAACTGATACCTTTCATTTGATACCCAACTCGGGGGGATAGTCACCCCTTTAGAAATTTTTCCCGCCCTTTTTTGACTATATTTCAAAAAGTATTATTTTTACAGACTTCTCTATATTTTTCCTGTAAAATATAGATCCATATCTACAAACACTTTGTACATATCACGTCGATCGCTCTGCAATCTTCGGAGATAGGGGGGGGAAATTGTAATTTTTTTGACCTTTTTCAAAATATTTTAAAAAGTTTAAAATCTACCAAAATTTCAAAAACTATTTTGAAATCTACAACGAGTACCTTTCATTTGATACCACTTTCGACGTACTAAGACGGACCTAATAAGTCAATCAACTACGTACTTAGTTTAAATGTAAAGTCGCTACGAACAGCCAGTGCTAAGGCATGATCTGCCATAACATATCACATGCCGAATGGAATCTGATTTTGTTTTATTTTTACATGTATATTTTTCTTTTTACGTTCTGACAAAATAAATATATAAGATTTGCCTTTTTCGAGGTTTTGGGTTCAAGTACCTATATATTTAAAATAAACTTTTTATTTACACAAACTCAACTTTTTATTGCAAAGCCACACATATAGAATGAATTATTAAAGTTACCTTAAATAAAATAAATAATAAAATGACATCAGAATCTTTAGCTACTCTATGGTTAAAAATTAGTTGTAAATATATATAATGTACTCGAGGCACGAATCGAACCAAAAGATTTAGGTACTTTTTACGCTGCCTAGCAGAACGCACGAATCGGCACTCATTTGGTTGAAAAAAGACGACGCACGAATCGAACCTAATCCATTCTGACACGGGGATTAAGTTGGTGCGATTTGCAGATATTTGTTAGTGGTGGTTCCTCTATTAAATTTTGTTTATAAGACAAGTTCTACAGTACCACACGCACAGTCTACTGTAGTTCAGCTTACTTTTAGTAATGTTGAATCTAGTGACTCGATTAATATCAGTGTGTACAAGGAATCAAAACATTTGTCGTCCCCACTAATTGGTTGTGTATTAATATTGAGTATTGAGTGACTATAGCGATGATCAGCGGTTAATCAACGTCTGTTAATTCAATCAAACTCAACCATTTCATTACTTTAAACTAACTGACCGTTCGTTGACCCCTGCTTCGCACTGGTATTTAACAAAAATTGAATTATTCATGCGGATCCGTAACTTTTTTGAAAATATTCTAGGGCCTTTGTTCATCAGGGAAAATTCAGGAGTGGTGAAAGAATTTTGCAAATTGGTCCAGTATTTTCGGAACCAAATCAATACAAACAAACAAACGATCAAATCTTCCCTCTTTATAATATCAGTATAGATAGTATAGAGGTAGATATAGATGAACGCTAACACGCACAAAATTTGAGATGAAGAAGAATTTGGCAATCCACCTTCGACTGACGTGTCGTCGCGACGACGTCGTCGCCGGATCCTAAGATCAGACCTTCTGTAGACTATCCGAATATCTAATTAATCTCATCCGAGAGATGGTTAGGTGCTGTTTAGCCATACCGCTAAAAGTTGATACAACATCATCAACATCACCAGCCTATAATAGTCCACTGCTGGACATAGGCCTACCCTAATGAGCGCCATAGATGGCATCATTATTTGGGGGTTATTGCCCATAATGCCCACGCTGGGCATGCGGGTTGGGGATCGCAGTTCGGTGTAGTTGTTCTGCAGAAGGCGCTGCTGCCCGCCCCCCGTATGTGTACTTAGTCGCCTCTTACGACACCCACGGGAAGAGTTGGGGTGGTGTAATTCTATGCCGGCACCACACGCCAAAAAAGTTGATAATGATAGTAATAATCATAGTTGATGATTCAAAAATCAAAATATAACCATCTGGATGCGCGCCGTTTAGTAAAACACCTAGCCATTATAACTGATTCAATGGTCAGGCGGAGACATCGTTACCTACTGATGGATTATTTTCGATAATTGGGAGGGTTCGCTATCGAGCGGTATCTATATGGCAATCACGTTTGCCTCTAGTTACGGCTAACTGCTCTTAATAATGCTGGCCTCTCGTTAGAATACTTATAAATGAACAGCTAATAGGGGTGTTGTTTGTTTTAGTGGTATTTGGAATCGAGAAATCAAGTTCTAAGTTTGGTACTTAGATTATTTATATTTTTACCAAGTATGATGAAAAACTACCTTTTGCAATACATATTTGGGAACAATAAAATTGCTTCTTGTTATTTTCAGTTGGTTGGTAGAGGTATTGTAATTGTATTATTATACGGTTTCATCTATACTAATAATAATTTATTTGTTATTTATTAAGAAAAAATATTTTAAAGATTTGATTGTTTGTTTGAATTGATTAGGCTCTAAAACAACGAATATTTATTTCATCATTAGAATCCTATAATTATATGTACTCGATGCCATTATCTATTATCTATTTAATATTAGGGATCCGTACAAAAATTTAACCCAACGTTGTTATGGTGTGTAAAAATTTATAATTCTTAATATTTTTGTTCCCGTGTTTTACCCGTGCGAAGGCGGGGGGGGGGGGGACTGCAAGTTTAATAAGAGCGGTTCCTAAATATTAAAATAGCGAATACCGTGCCTACAGCAATGAGCAATAGTCACACACAATCTTTTAAATGATAAAGTATAAAATGTCCCTCCTAGAATATGTTTGGTCACAGCAGACGGACACAAACAACTTTTATGTGCCCTGTCTAACTGACCGTAGACAACAAACAAGGGACCCTTGCTTGAGTTCGCTCACAGATTGGGAATATTTAAATAATATCACAATGTGCGCAGGGATGCCGAACGAGTGCGACTCAAATCGCACTCACCCTGATGAAGTGCCTCGTAAAGGGATGAAAAGTTGGTGTTCTTCCAACATGACTTTGGCTACTTGTTAACCCACTTATTCATAGGTACACTCATAAATTCGTACAACTTAAAAGCTTTATACCTAGTGAAAGTTTTTATAGTAAAATGATACAATGCTTCGGATGAAAACAAAACCTTCGTTTTCGTTTCGTATGTTATAGATCTTACTTAATTTTGAACTCAACTTATAACGTAAGAGTATAATGCAAGCTCTCGTCAGAAAAATCGTTAAAAATTTGAAATTTTCACCGTTATTTAGGATTGTTAGCAACAGTCTGCAGTAAGTTCAATTATTTCAATCCTAAATATTAGTTCTTATTAGGTTATTTAAGTGTACTTTTCTTTATCATTAAAGGTTTTAGGTACGTTAGGTTAGGTTAGTTAATCAACATCGATATAGATAGAGATCTACTTATATATATTGGAGCACAAACATCAACAAATTATCCAAAAAGCTAATAAAAAAGCTTTATAACAAAAGCTCTACAATTCGAATACTATACTTGACCAAGAATCCGGAAAAATAAAAACAAACGGCGACGCACGCCATTTTAATAAAACGCGTCGACAAGATGGCGGCGATGCCGCGTCTCAGTTTCATTAGAAAATATCGTTGTTTGCGCTTGGCGCGTGGCGGCTGACACGCGATCTCGGATTACAGGGGTAAAGGTCAGATTTGTCCTTTGCAGTGGCTTGATTCAGTGAGCTACCTACCTAAATAAGTATTGAACTGGCGGTTGCTGTGGTTGATTTTCCCCTCAGAGCTTTTCACAGTTCAGCGCCTAGAGCATTATTCGATATTTCTTTCATTTCTTACGCCAGGTTTACGTGAACCTTCAACATCACGGCAATAAACAATCATGAACCCGTCCGCTTTCTAGTAAAATACCCAATACTAGCGGCCCGCCCCGGCTTCGCACGGGTATTAAACAAAAATTTCAGAAATTATACACACTAAAACGATGGGTTTCACAGTTTTCATACGGATCTTTACTTTTTTTAACAGCATTGGGGTTTTTGACATTGACTCGACATTCCAAAACTGACACTGGCCGTAGAGAAAAAGCAAGCACCGTGCGCTATACAACCTCTTTTTGTATTCTGACGCGCCATAATAGAAAAAGAGGTTGAATATACAGCCCACGGTTCAATTATTGAATTTTTCATGCGGATCCCTAACTTTTTTGAAAATATTATATAGCCTATGTTCATCACGGAAAATTAAGGATTCTAATGGTGAAAGAATTTTTTAACTCGGTCCAGTAGTTCCGGAGCCTATTCAATTCAAACAAACAAACATACAAACAATCAAATCTTTCCTCTTTATAATATTAGTATAGATAACCTACACAGATGCTGCTCTTAAAAGATTATAAATAACAAAGTTCAAATTTCGAACCTGCTTACGAAAGCTCACAATAGTAACAACCTACCTACCTATAAAACCAACGAAATGCCAATTTGGAAACTACAATACTTCTTTTCTTTGGTATGTTGCCAACAACATACCAAATACCAAAAGAAGCAAACGTAACAAATTCGTAAGTCACAAACGTGTATCGAATGGTGCACGTCGTCACGTGCCTACATAAAATCCGATGTAATAGTTCGTAAGCAGGTGCCTCGGAAGGCGCCTCGAGTTGTAGCGCGCCTGTGACGTGTACTATCGCTGCTGTGTACGGCCCATGGACATGCAACAAGATATAAATGTACTACAAAAGCGAGAATCGAAGCAACCGTGGTTTTATTATGTTCGCAATAGGATATTCAAGTTGGAGTGGTAGTAGGTAAATTAAGTATTACGCCTCAGAAAGTTTGGTGTAGTTTTTACTTTCCTTGCTAGGTTGTAACAGATTCATAAGGTAGAAAGCATCAACAGATTGTAGAAGAAATTTAGAGCAGTTTCATTTAAAATAAAATAATCAATTGAAGCGATTTCAAGTAGAAAATTTCGTTGTCATATTTTTTTTAGTTGAAATTACTTACCTATCAAACCTACCTAAAATACACAAATTTGCTGGTCTCGATAGGCGAATATGTGGCGCAGCGCATCATCATATTAGATCTGCCATCGACCAAACTTCATGAAGTCAGCAAAGTATTCTAATGACGGGCCTAGTTACCTATAATAGCCATCAAAATGCCAAAAAAAAACTATAATAATTAAATTGGGATGTATAAAAACCCACGAAATATTTTTAATTATTGCATATTCCATACAAGTACCTACCTATCACATTAAAATTGGACAAAAAACTCAAAGTGCTCCATTTCCTTTAGACCTGTCAGGACTCTTGGATACGCAGGTATAAGGCATTAGATAATCTTGTAGCCCAATATAAGGCATTAGATAATCTTGCAGCCCATCTATGGCCATCTCTTTCATCAATAAAGTTTGACAAGCACGCAGCGGTGTTGAGCAAACAGTAGGTATTGTTTGATCACCGCGCCCATTCGACGTTGTGGTGCGCAAACAAGGGATAAAACTGAGCACTGTCAATGTTGTTTATAACAGCGAGCAGCGATTGTAGGGCGCGTTGTTTTTTTAACGCAGAAAATCCGCTCCAACTTTGTACAATCGGGGTCAAGCCTATTTTCAAATATAGCTTTACTTGCTCAATATCATCATCGTCAGCCTATATCAGTCCACTGCTGGACATAGGCCTCCCTAATGAGCGCCATAGATGGTTACCATTTTAGCTTTACTTACTGCTCCTGACTAATGGACTGGTGTATTCAGATATTATTTAACGTGAAATAAGAATGCTGTAATTTTCTTCCAGTTTACGGTTTGTATGACTTTACCTGGAAAATTTAAAATCTAGAGTTTTTTCCAATATATAATACTGTCCCAGTAGGTACTTATTCTTCCACTAGAAGAAATTTATTTAAGAGTTGATAAGGTAACTCTTGCTTTCCATTCGTTCTCATGCAATCAAAGATCATAGTAGCCTCCGTTACGTAACGTAGGCTAAAAGGTTAGAATACAACTAATATTCTAGTCAGATCGAACTGGGCCCACGTAGTTTTTTCGGTCTAAACAAAAAAGGAGGAGGTTTAATGGTGATGTTTTTTTTACTTTATTTTAGTCGAGTTCTCAAAATATTTTGCTATTCTATAGAGAATGATCCCGGGATGGTCTGATGGATTTCCATTCTTTTCACTACCGAAATATTACATAGTGGTCCCACAAAACTTCAAAACCCGTCTATTCTTCCGTAATAAAATACCCAAATTATTTCTTTGAAGGTACTAGCCAACTTAAATATTATTCTGTCTGTATTTGCTTTGTTCTGTTTATTTTTCCATTTGCTTTTCAGTTGAAAGCCAAACTTTCTACGGTAAAGCAAAAAGTAATGTGTGTATGTGACACAGAGTCTGCAATTCCTAGTATCGGGGGTCGTATTTTTGCGAGGTAGAATTGCGTTGATCAACTTGGCAGGAAATCAATGCCATAGATCATAAAACAGATAAATATATGAAATATATAAAAAAAATACTATGTAGTGGTTTACTAGCGGCTGATTTATCTATGTTGAAATTACAAACATGCTCGCCTCAGGTTTATCGCATACTTAACAAAACAATTAAGTAACAAAATAAAAGAGAAAACTTTTTAAACTTTTACGATTTGTTGATATATTAAATAATGTCGCCATGTGACCACGATCGCTGCAACGCGATGGAAACGTAGGGGAAAATAAAAGAAAAGGTACGCGATAAATCTATATCTACTATATCTACTAATATGTATTATAAAGAGGAAAGATTTGATTGTTTGTCTGAATTGAATAGGCTCCGAAATTACTGGACCAATTTGAAAAATTATTTCTTCATTAGAATCCTAAATTTTCCCTGATGAACATAGGCTATAGAAAATTTTCAAAAAAGTGAGGGATCCGAATAAAAATTAGATCTTTGTTAAATACCCGTGCGAAGCCAGGGTGGACCGCTAGTACCCGATAAATATTCTGTAACATGTAAGAGAAAAGACAATTGGCGGTCTTATCTCTAAAGAGTGCATTGCTCAACTTTACATAGTAACTACTTCTAACATAAATGTATATTAATAAGTTTGTGTAATCGTTTGCTGTTCCACAATAAAGCTGTAAATATATAAACTCTACCCGGTCCTCAGACAATAACGGACGATAAATTTCGAATCACTCTTAGAAAAGTTTCCCTAAAGAAAAATCTCCCGAAACAATTACTGGCCAATAATCAAGCTTCTTTACAAATAGGAGTCAAAATACGAGCGGGTTTATTGAATAAGGGGATGCCCCGCAATCATAGATGTTGCAGGGACGAACTTCTAGCGGATATTAGTGCACAAAGTTAATTAATTTAAAAACTAGCAGTGTAAACTTATAGTAGAAATAGGGGCACGACCCGGCTTCGCACGGATATTTAACAAAAAATTAATTTTCCATGCGGATCCTTAACTTTTTGAAAATATTCCAAAGCCTATGTTAATAAGAGAAAAATTTGGATTATAATAATGAAAGAATTTTTCAAATCGGTCCAGTTAATTCCATTCTATACAAACAAACAAACAATCAAATCTTTCCTCTTATTAGTACAGATAGAAAGAAAATCATTTTCCAACAATCACATTTAAATTTGAACTATCTGTATGATATTATGATAATTCGCTAAACGCTACCAGCCTAATCAGAAATCACAATAATTATTACCTAAACCGACCACTTAAAGTGTTACCTCGAAAGCGGCGCACAAACTGAAGCAAAGATTAAATTCTTGACAAGAATCATCATTCAATTAATAATAAAACGAATATCTGATTCACTTTGATTAGAAAATTTCTTATCAAAGTGAATCAGATATTCGTTTTTTTCTTAGTCGCCGGCAGTCCGGCCACGCCCTTTCCGAGGGTCGGTAATGCAGTGAAATCGATTAATTATCCTTTATTATTATTTTATGGCCTTTACTGTCTGTCTTCGCTTTGTTCTGTTCCGACGTTGATAGGTATTTACTGTTACTTACGCAGTTCGCTTTTAGGGTGGTTCGTACCTAATAATTAAGGAACTGGTTTGGAATGCGTGTAAGAACTTTTTTCATTTATTGAAAATACTATAATTTTTAACTTACACATTTAACTTATAATAACAATATTCCTACTACAAATCCAGGCTAACCAGACTTTGAAGGTTAAAGGTGTTTTAAATAAAAACATGAGACTAATGCAACCAGAGCTGTACAGCTGTGTAAGTTAAAAATTATATTATTTTTAATAAATGAAAAAAGCTATTCGAAAAATTAGTAGCATGAAAAAGTGTAATAAAAAAATTACCAATTTCCAAGTCATAAAAATATGACGGACAATATCGACCCGGCGCGTCTCGCCGGCGGCGTCATAATTGGAATACAAATTCGCTCTTCGCCGGCCGCACGTAGGGCAGTGATTTGGTCCTTTGTGCCGCACACATTAACTCGTTCAAACCTCAAGCCCCACATTCCGTACCCGCGTTCCAAAACCAACCTAAAACCGACCCCGAAACGACCACTATCCCTTACCGGGTAAAACTACACGCAATTTCGTATTCTCGCCGAAAGAACTTACATCCCTACGCATGTTCGTGGCTCTTTTTGACCTCGTTGGTTGAAAACGTGCTATGTTTCAAACGAATAAAGTGTTATTTTCCGGCGCGTGTGGTGGTAGAGATTAATGCTCGTAATGGTTCGTAATTAGAGTAGAAAAGGCTAACATTGTAAGGTTCATTTGGCGGGTCCAATCAGTCGTAATGCGAAGGGGTAAGAGCTGCGATACAGTGGCAAACAACTCGAGGGCCCTTGTCTCCCATCCCGTGGAGTGTGCAGACACCTGCTCTATGATTGCTAAGGTGCCTTCTGCTGTGTGGATGGAATATCAAGAATGAATGAATGAATGAATGAATGAACAATTTATTGACATTAAGTAGAAATAAACAGTTATATAAACTTAGAGTTAATTATCTTAGATTGTTAATGATCTTCTAAATTAAACTATGGACATTTTTTTTTATTTACATACAAGATACTATATACAAGTCTACTTCTCCCACTTACGTTACGTTTCATTCTACTTCTTAAGAATAAATCATATTTATTTTATAAATAAAAATTAGGTGGTAATACTTTATAGTTATCCTGTGGTAAATATTTTTAAACTGACGCGATCTGAAAATGTTATTATGACTTATTTATAACGGGTGATTCATCGCGTTTGTTTACCTATTTTTTCAGACCTTTTAACAACTTGAAATTACTATAATATTCTTTATTAGAAACCTCTAATATACATTATTCTTAACATACAACAATCAAGTCAAACCATTTTGGATAGCAATTCGGCCACAGATTGGTCTAATAAAGTAGTAGACAAGATGTCTTAGATGACTTTAGATCCGAGCATAGTAAGCACACGTAGAGATTGTGTTGCCTACTCTAGAAAACCTTTTCATATAGCAATTAGTTGCAATAAGTTAGAAAGAAATATACTAGGTAAAAGGTATAAAATAATGGACAGTTCTGCTATATTATAATTATTTAAAGTATTCTGTTCTGTATTCGGGTGGTATTCAATACCAATTTTCCCATTCTGTAAACGCGAGTTTTAATAAAACTATCCACCACAATTTATCAAATTTATTGTAGTCATCGTATGTACATGAAAAAAGGCCGCTTACAATGTATTATATTATACTAATTATTATGTAACTGTTTCGTTACATCATTGTATACCATGGAATACCAAATGAATAATGTATGTTTAAAGAGTGACATCATTTTACAAAGTTTTATCATCAATATTTTTACGCAATGTCAACCGAATGTTACTAAAGGTGGAATTCTTATAAATGGTAGTAAAGCGGGAAAATGAGTTTAAAGATATTGTTATAACGTACATTATAAATAAATAAATAAATATTTAAATGTTTAATTTAGTACACATCTACACATATGTTTTTGAAGATAACTGATGATACTCGTAAGATCAATTAATCCAGATCCTGGATATAAATTAGATATTTGGACAATTATTTTCAGGAAATAAAACACCCCAGTCGCTTACTCGTAACAAAAATCATACGATTTGGATCAAATCACACAACAGAACACAATTTATAAAATAACCAGGGACGTATTACGGCTAGGGAATGCGAGGGTTGTGCTTTACAATTAAAAGTAGGTTGCTACATAACCTTACTAATAAGCAGAAATATACATAATATAAATATACATATAACGGTTTTATGGTAGGACTATGATTAATATATTATATCCTTGTGGATTAGTATTAAATTTTTATTAAATAAATTAAATTTATTTAATAAATTAAATTTTTGGGTGGTCTACATTCGGAAAAACATAATTAAACTCACAAATAACAATCTCACAAACATCGGAGAAAAGTAGAAGGAGGAAGGAGTGGGGAAATCAAATGCAAATTTGCAGTAATCGCTTAGTATGTATTAAATTACAGCTGACTTAAGGCGCATACAGCACCTAAACTAGCGCCACCACTTTCTTTATGTTATTATTCTGTTTAATAAAGGAATTTTCAAAAATCAATCGTCCAGTTTGTGATACCTATCATAAGCTTTTTTTTAATGCCTCTGTAATAGTTTTATTCTATATAGTTTAGGAAGAGATACGAAAATAGATTTTGGTGGCCACCAAGGGCAACTTCGTATCTCTTAGTTTAGGTTGCGCCTTAAGCAAAATGATCAAAATACCACAGTGCTTTTTTCCTTTGGTTGGACCTTACAGGACTTTTGGACATCTTCGATCCATATCGGAGAGTAAAATGCGCAACGGAACAAACAATAAAGAACTGAGATGATTACATCAGATTTATAACATAAATTCAATCTTTACTACAAAAATACGAAATTACGTACTGTGATGATAACATCCTTGATCCGCCCCGTATTGTCATAGCGGGCGGTGTACAGAAGCAGCGAATCAGCCGTCCCACCAATTTGTCTCTAAATCGAAATCGTAATCACTTTTGACAATTCCATTTTGGATGTTCGCGGGACGTAACTTAGTTTGTGGATCAGGTAAACAGAAATCCTTTGCAGAGCATATAATGTATTTGTAATAAATGTATCGCATACCACTCTGAGAAGTCACTATTGAAGCTGTTTTGATTCTGTTATCCCCAGGGGGACAATTAATAAAGTGTGATATCTAGCTGGTTGATAACAGAAATAATAATATGAAAAATCCAATATGCTGGGCGGCGAGGATTATTTCTAATATTACGTCCATGATTGCGATTCATACGACAAAAATCACTATAGCCAGTTTTTCATGCTTTGATTTATTTATCGATGGTAATAATAAGGTAACTATTATCAAATAGATCGTTAGTTCTCTTGTCAAATTGACGTTGCCAAAAGATGATTAGTTAATCAACAAATTTAATCTTATGAAGGGAGAGTAACCGCCGGCCAGGGCTGTTACTCATTTATAAGATTAAATTAAGATTAAATTTAGAATCTAGATTGATAAACCATGCTAAACATCAGACTAAAAACCAGCCGTTACGTAGATGAGTCTATTAACGGTCGATGGCAAAATCCCAAACACCAAATGTACTCTAAATTTCACAGGCTGATTGAAATTGCTCGTTCGCGGATAGATAATGATTTCGCCCGTCTACCCTCTAAATGCATTCAGTCTTGACCAAGCCAACGAAGGTCCTAACCAGTATGTTACAGAGTTGACTTCTATATGATTGGATATGATGTAATCGTTTGTACCGGCTGGGGACGCAAACGGATGTCTCTTCTTCGCAATATCCAGGCAGGTCTTTGCTGTGCAATTATGACCTGGGGCCTTATTCTCTATGAAATAGGAGATTCCTTGCCCAAACCGTCACAATGTTATCTAAATACGTTATTATATATTTATATTATATTATATATTTTATTCGATTCCACGCTGCTGTCTTGTCATATCTGTGAAACACGTTGGGATTGGCAGTAGTGTAAAAAGGCCCTGTGTTGGCAACATGTTTATTTAGAACGGCAGTTCTTTTTAAATCACTTGGGGACACAGCAATAGAAAATGGCGCCCTCTGCTAAAATTCGCGTACAATATGAGAATCACTCTTCAGTCATACCTCTTATTCATAATAGTCCACTAACTTAAAACCTTACAATTTCTCACTCCCTCTTCTTCTATTGACAAAGAAAGAGAAATTACACCACTAAGCACCCATTTAAAGACTATTATGAATAAGGGTTTTGGCTAGAAGCCTAGGCCTGTAAAAGCTCAGTCAAATTTGTCAATGTACGTCCAAGTGTCAGTCATCATCTTTCTTTTTATAGCTCAACCGGGCCGCTCCGCTACCTCACAACACATAAATGAGTATTCAAATATGGGCCTCAACACATAATGTTAAGATATATTTTACAGCCATAACAAATAGCTTACCACAAACTTCAAGCAGCCCGTGAGATGTATATTACTGACGCCGTCAATAATTCATCCAAATATTACGATTATATTCAAATACCCATCTAATTCTAGTTCTAAGTGGGAGAACTGAGATCTGCACTGACATCTCGCATGGGAGTGCTAATCCCCCTGCCTAACCTGACCTAACCAGCCCAGCTCTTTTGAGAACCGTAGCAAGACCTTTGGTTTTCAAATGCCAATTTATAGACATTTTTGTGCTATAAAGCGATGACAAAACAAATCTGCGATAATATTTAAGCATTCTAATTTAAGGGGTGAAAAAAGTATCTATTGATCATTTGAAGGTCGCAAAGCTTCCCAGACGAGCCCTTTCAAGCCTACACCTAACTGGAGTTTAGGAACGAGCGCCACTCATCCATCATAATCTCGATAACATCGCGCCGCGCCCCCTAGCGGCCATTTAGCCACCCTCGATTTAACAGGCATTACGTGTTTTTGACTGGCGCGTTTGACTCGCGCCTCTTTCTGCTTAGTCACCGCTGTAAGCCATCTCTCTTACAGATTGACAGGCTCTTTCATGCTAATTGGCTGGTTTTTGAGCCACAGAAGCTAATGTGTGTTCAGACCATTGTCAACTATGTCTATGGCGCGAATGCGTTTTTTAAATAGTTTACTAGCTTTATTTATGCCAGCTATGGCATCAATTTCGTTTTCGACAAATTTTCTGTAATGGCAAGCTTACCTTTAATCTCTCTCCTCCAACGATTGAATGATTGGAATATGTTTTGACAGCGCTACAAAATTATATTTAGCATAATAGGTACCTACGAGTTGTATTATAAACCCATGCATGGTATTTTTCGCCTTGAGTTTTATATATTACTTTGGATTACAAGCTTCTGCCCGTGGCTTCACATGCGTTTAGTGGGTTAATATCAGATCAGAACTATAAGTTACCCAAATTTTATCCCAAATCTTTGAGAAGTACGACAACAAACACTCTCCATACCTCAAAATATTAACTCGTTTGATATTAGTGTTATTTTTTATATTCTTCGAAATAACTGTACTCCAAAACAAACTAAATTATTTACTTACCCATATTAATAACATTTAATCATACCTATACATTACAAACAGTATCAAGTAAGCACAAAAAAAAAGTATACGGTTAATGTCAAAATCCGCAAAGACCAAATAAAACGTAACCCCAAAAAAATATTTACGTTCATAAACTTTTCATCGTTATCCGTTGCACCTTCGCAAATAGCATGTAGCACCTTTCTAGTACATTCGTAACACGCTAGCTTTCGTATGAGAAAACTTGATAACTCTGTGTAACTGTTAACTATTCATTTTACTTAAACCACGTAACTGGAAGTTTATCACTTTTTGTGTTATTCCAACAAAGAACATTGGCGTCTTTCCTAGCGTGTAGGTAAGTACGGCTTACATGTAACACTTTCTGACTTCAAAATAATAAGTAAAATGTACTTGAAAAATGTGAAGCATTGCTTTATGTTAATTTCCAATGTCAATGTCAGTAATGTACAAATGCGAGGTAATGGCTCGCTGTTTCTCGTATTAAACTACCGTTTTGTAGATTCCTCGAGGCGTTTACACGCGAATGTCAAATACAATGGGTTTTAACATTTGAAAAGTGTAGACATTCTCGGAAGAAATAAAGCAATAGGCAGTAAAAATGGTGTTGAATGAGTACCTATGTACCTATGTATATACTTCTATTTGTTTTCCTTAAACCATTGATTTTAACCGATTGATATTTGCTGGTACCTATCTATTGGTTCACTGTGTATAATAAAAATACGATAAATAAGGTAGAAACGTAATCAAACCTACGCGGTTTTCGCTGACACGTTAAACCAACAAATGAGTTTAGAGCCTGTCAGGTTTTTTTATGAAGCTCGCAATAATATAATTACATATGTACATAATCACTAGGTAAGTTAAATTAAAGCTTGTTATAATTATAATATTACATTCACTCAAAATAACTTTAACTTTATCTCTCTCTCTCCCATAAGGTTTGCTGGAAGAGAACTCTTTTTAGAGTTAAGCTCGCCTTTGCCATTTCTTTTACTTTTTAATGTTATTTTTGTATATTTTATTGTGCAATAATGAATTAATAATTAAGAATCAAAATAAGAAGCACCTTAGCAGTCTTTTAAAGATAAGATTCATCGGGTCTCCATATCAGCAGAAAATAATTATCGTGTACCTTTTGTAGCAGTATGTAGTACAATTACAAACAAATTTAATAAAGAAATCGATAAACAAATAAGTAATCTTCAAGTTTTTATTACATTTTATTCATGGAAAGGATTAATCACACCAAATCAGTGCGTTTGTGTCAAATGACGTCATTATTAATGACTTGGGGTCGAAAATTAGTCACGGTCTCCCTTTATAGTCCGAGAGCCAACTTAAGTGTCGTTCAGAATTACTATTTTATTTTAATATTAACAAAAGGCGAGAACTGTTGTGAGGGGGCGCTTTTGTTTCAATTTGTATGTACCGCCGAAATTATTACCGTCATTTGCATAGCCACTACTGAATGCAATTATGGGGGTTATTTTTTACGGTTCAAAGTTTGGGTGATTATAACTATTAAACCTAGAAGTTTGTAGATAATGGGGTCTACCCGACTTCTCTATACAGGGTTATAGTTAGAAGATCAATAACCACCTAAAGGCGACTTGGCTGGATCAATAATTCAAGACGAACAGCTTTTGTTCTATGACTCTGTAGACAAAAATTATGTTTTTAAATAAAAAAAATATATAATTAATTTTCCAGTTTTGATCTACTAAGCTCTATGTAGCTGGCCACAGATTAATACTATGATATGAACGCAGCAAAAGCTAGTAACAGATTAAGACAAGAAAAACACCCGCAGCAAAATTCTGCAGTTCGTACAAACGTTTTTCCGATGCGAGAATCGAACCCGTATCCTCTTGCGTAGCAGGCAGGTATTCGGCAACTGCACTACAGAGGTCTTACTTGTAGATAATACGTTACTTTTAGTAAAAATTATAGTTATTAAAGTTATATATAACTAAAATATAACGTTAGTTATTAAAGTAATATGTATAATAGCTTTAATAATCAGTGTAGATGTAGGCAATACGACCTGAATCTATTCTGCACGAGTGTCAGATCAGCGGCGACAATTTATCGTAAATTGTTATTAGTACCCACAGACTTAGAGAAGTCTCATGTTAAATAAATCCATCCATATCTAAAAATCATCAAATTAAATGTATGGATTTGGATATCTCAAAACAGTTCTTGAAAATCGTCTTCCTACATTTTTAGGTATGAAGAGTCGGAACATTTTTCAGTAGGTACCTACTTAACTATCCCCTAATCCCTGAAATAACGGGTAACTGTAGAATACATTACGAGACGAGTAAAGTTCAAACCTCTCGGCGCGCGAGTTATACTCGTACTTGACAAATCTTGTTATGTACTGAAGTCCTTGTTGGAAAAAATTGCCTTGGATAGATAGCATGTTTGAAAGCATCTGATCTTTGTTAAAACTGATTTCCACTCTGCACAGAATTCGATCTCATACCTATGTGAGTTTCAAATACGAGCCGTGCGAATATTTCCTTTCGAATAGAAAAATGCCTGTTCGCTTTCGTCCATTCGAGAATATTTCGAACATTTTTGATGTGTTGTTTTTCTCAGTTTGTGGCTGCGAGTTTTAACGACTTGATATAAACACACAAAACCCAATATTTTTTTAAAAACAAGTTTTTCAATTTCCGATATGATTTGTAAAAACATTTATTGCAGTAAAATTTTGATAGACAGTAACAGCTATGAGAGAAGTATGAACAAAAAATGAATTCACTATAAGTTTGTCTAATAAAGGCTTGAACTACATAAAAGGTTTTTGGCTATAGTTTATTATTGTAGTTGATTTTAAGATATTCCGTTTCCGCCAAAATACAATTAAAACCAATCGACGACGCTACGGATCCCGCAAACGTAGTGGGACATTTAATCCCGTTCACACCACTCAGTTCTCTAAAATTTTCACGTAAACTCGAGTCTGTTCATATCCTATAGCTGCTTTCCCTTGATGACATTCTGAACTCGTAAAGTGAAACGCGCAATAGAACAGATAAAACTCCAAGTGCCCTAAAACTTCACCTGACTTGATATCAACAAGTATTTGTAAACGACGACGACAGGTAGCGCTATCTATGCAAAACTTCTGCAGTCACCCGTTTAATACGCTACTTAAAATGCAATCTATGCGGTTTATCGGGTTTTTTCGTCCAGTGTTGTAACTTTGTTGCCATGACAACGCTATCTATGATATGTCTTGAGTGATCTAGTGCTGGGAAAGAAAATGTTCCCTTGTGTTACGAAGATTTTGGACAGGGAAACCCATTTTTACTTTTTGACTCAAATAAGTTTTATGTAGTTATAGTAATAACTGAATCCACCGGTTCGTTTCTGTTGTTCGACGATTCAACCACGTTGCAGCGATCGTAGAATTTACTCGGAGTTATGAGTATCGCGGAAAATTGGCTACAGTTTCAATGAAAACCTAAAATTTATTATCAGATTCAGAAATGCTAAAACTTGTTTGTGCATAATTTAGAAACCAAGTGTTGTAATTTTTTTCCTCATTTGTGTAAGGTTAGGTTAGTTGTTTCTCCTAAATACTTAAATACTAAAACTTACGTCACATCAGTTCTTTTTCTGAAAACTAGAGCTACTTAAGTAGATTTCAGGTGGATAGCTTTTCAAGAGTATACATTTGAAACCCAAAAAAATCATTAAATATGTAAAACTGATTTGACTTATTTGTTGATGATTCTTTTGATATACCTAGTTAATATATAGAATGAAAGGTCAGGTATGTTATATTAAAAGATGTTTTAGGATTCATAAGTACGTTTATACATTTGACCTCGTAATTCATTTAATGCATAAGCGCCCGATATTTTTTTGTTTTTCAAGTTAGTTTAAAATGAATATTTATGATAAGCAAAGCTTTGTTAGTTGCTGAGATATTCAAGAAGGAAATAGAATGGACAGAGTTGGTTTCAAACCAATCGAAACCCTAAAATTGCCCTTTTAATGACGAAAGTAGGTTCCGTATCAAGGCAGTCTTGCCAGTTCTTCGATAAGATTGCCCCAGCACGAATAACCGTTAAGTTTGAATGAGATTGACTTCATGGTTGTTAGTTTGTTTAAGAAGGTCAAACAAAACACTAACTGTGATTTTTTATTACAGATCCATATCAGATGTTTGGTCCGACAAGCAGTCGGCTGGCAAATTCAGGTAAGAAATTATTCCTAATGGAACATAGCCTTGGCAAGCAGATCATTTCAATTTAAGTTATAGCTATGTATACTTACAGTGTGGGGATTATGGGCAATAACCCCCAAATTATGAATAATGCCATCTATGGCGCTCATAAGGGGAGGCCTATGTCTAGCAGTGGACTGTTATAGGCTGGTGATGATGATGATGATGAAACTTATAAAAAAAAATGTTGAAAATGTAGTCAAATCGTGTGTAATAATAAAAGTAGGGTTTCGTCCAAATCATTGCAAAATACTGTAGAAGATCATTCACCCGCTACCACGGATTAAATTTCATATACTATTCATAACAAAACACAAATTTTAAACACAGACCTGTGTACCTTTATTGCTGTAATTACAGCAAAGAAAAGCGTCGTAGCGTCGCCAGAAAAAAATATTCAAAATCGGTCGCAAAATCGCAGATAAATTCGTTAATGAAGTTCCATTATTTGTTACCACTCTGTTCCGTTGTTAGAACGAGGTGAGCGGGTAAATTTGCGTACCTCGTTACAAGCCAGCACGCAACGGTAGGCTATACAAACACCATTTATTTGTATCCCCTGTGCTAGTTTCAAATAGGATTCGGTTTATCTGAAGAGAAAGCTCTCCCTGGTTTTACGGCGTAAAATCACAGTACACAATAATGTATACTGTGGTAAAATACAGTGAGCATAACTTTTGATCAGGAAATCTCACGCTCGGTCCAAACCTTTCTTTTATATTCAGTTTTGCATTTTTTACATGTTCTAATTTAAATCTCCGTACCGTGTTTATGGTTTATTGAGCACTTACAGAATAAAAAGAAGAACCCCTGTAGATACTTTGAATATATAATAATAACAATAATGCTGGACAATTCACACAGCCAATCTAGCCCCCAAGCTAAACAGTGCTTGTGAGAGGTACTAGATGACTGACATTATGTCTATACTAATCTATACTAATATTATAAAGAGGAAAGATTTGATTGTTTGTTTGTTTGTATGTTTGTTTGTTTGTTTGAATTGAATAGGCTCCGAAACTACTGGACCGAGTTAAAAAATTCTTTCACCATTAGAATCCTTAATTTTCCGCGATGAGCATAGGCTATATAATATTTTCAAAAAAGTTAGGGATCCGCATGAAAAATTCAATAATTGAACCGTGCGCTGTATATTTAACCTCTTTTTCTATTATGGCGCGTCAGAATAGAAAAAGAGGTTGAATAGGTGCTTGCTTTTTCTCTACGGCCAGTGTCAGTTATGGCGTGTCAAGTCAATGTCAAAAACCCCAATGCTGTTAAAAAAAGTAAGGGATCCGTATGAAAACTGTGAAATCCATCGTGTTAGTGTGACAATTTCTGAAATAATACCCGTGCGAAGCCGGGGCGGACCGCTAGTACTTAATACAATATAATAATGAGCGTCTGCTCGAAGCGGCCAGTACCTTGGGTACACTTCCAACTGTTATTGATATGAACCAATTAAGCTACCTGGAGTTTTTTGCAACAGTCTGCAGTTAGCTGAATTGTTTGAATTGTAAATACTATTTCTAATTTAGTGAAATCATTGTAATTTTCCCTGTTGTTAAAAATACATATTACGTGTATAGATATGTTTTTATTACACGTACAAAAGGGTCAGAATATTTGCAGATCGTACAAATATTTATCCCAAGGTGGGAATCAAAGTGTTTTAACAATATAAATAATTAAACACGCACTCAATAAGTCATAAAGTCAAATCAGGACCGTGTGAAAGCGTTTTTATCTAGCATCAACCCTTGAAAGTCGCATGCTAATACAACAGGTCACGCATACTGTCCCTGTGCAAGGGTTAATTAGGTAGATTAACTTTTGATTGGTCCAATCATGTACAATTTTGGATAGAGTTAAACAGAAAAATAAAAAATACTGGACAATCCACACATCATGTAAAGACAAAGAAAGCAGAGCTTGTGATATTGGTACAAGATAACTATCAACCTAGTTCAATATAGTCGTCTAATATTAACATACTAATAGACCTATATCTATATCTATGCTAATATTATAAAGAGGAAAGATTTGATTGTTTATTTGTTTGTTTGTTTGAATTGAATAGGCTCCGAAACTACTGGACCGATTTGAAAAATTCTTTCACCATTAGAATCTTACATTTTCCGTGATGAACATAGGCTATATAATATTTTGGAAAAACTTAGGGATCCACATGAAAAATTCAATAATTTAACTGTGCGCTATATACTCAACCTCTTTTTCTATTATGGCTCTTGCCATAATCATCGCTGCTTGCTTTTTCTCTACGGCCAGTGTCAGTTCTGGAGTGTCGAGTCAATGTCAAAAACCCCAATGCTGCTAAAAAAGTAAGGGATCTGTATGAAAACTATGAAACACATCGTGTTAGTGTGTATAATCACTGAAAGGTTTGTTTAATACCCGTGCGGACCGCTAGTATTTTCATAAAACAGTTGAATACCTCTTAAAACTTAATCATGGTCTTGAGGTTGTTGTTTCTACTTTTTGGTACGAAGAGTGATATCCTCGTACATCCTTGGCTCTAAGTAGCACAAGTCATTCGTACCTAAATAGTTCGTACCTTTTTGGTTTACACGCTGTAATTATAATTCTTTTTTCTATATATTCAAGGTTTTACTTAAGTTATTTTTTACTAAGCGGTGTGAGCCTGAAAAACCTATTAAAATTTCTTTCTTAGATGTTCCAAAGAGTTAGTTGGGAACTGCTTGAACAATTTCCTACTTTTGAGTTTATTCATAATAAGCATGTAATTTTCTGTTCGCAGCTAATGTAGCAAAAATAATCAATAGGGCAAGTACGGGCTTTCTTGTCTAAGGTAGAATAGAGAAAAATTACGTGACTTTGTCATCGAATTCGTAAATTATTTGAAATAATTTCTTCAACTTCAGTAATGTACGCAATTTATGGCGATGCCTTGTCTATTCCATGGTCTATTCTACCCTAGAGAACAATCCCCGTGCTTGGCCTACTGGAATACACACTTCTTTGAAAGCTATTACTGTTTTGGAAAAATAATTTTACCCTATGTATATACTACTCGTACTAAGTTATTCAATTTGAAGTTCATTAATGTGGGTTGTGATGTACATAATCTATACTAATACTAGCTGACCCGCTCGCAATTTCATTTGCGTGGACTTTAGAGTAAAAAAATCTTGACGAAATCAGCTAATACCCTATTTTTTAAGAGTCGGAAATTGAAACCCGCTTTTAATATCATGTATAAGCCCATGCGTTTTCTTAAAAAAATAACCGTTTACTGTATTTTTTTATAGTGAATCTAATGACACGGTGGACTACAAACATTCTACTTTAGCCCATTTTATTTGTAATTTACCTAATCCTATTTTATTTAAACATATCTACAGATTGGCTTTCTAAGATGGGACTGGATAGCAAAATCAGAAACCATGCGACTAACAGTCGCAAAAGGAGTCACGGACAAAGTTCAAAAAAAATATAACGAATAAAAAAAAATTAAAATATAATTTTATGGAGGAAAAACCACCATTAAATTAAAGGCTGGCTAGTGGCAAGCACACCAGTTGTTCAAAAAGATTGTCAAAATTACTCTGTACCATAATAAATTACCTCGATTCTACTTAGTAGAGTGAGTATTCGAACAAAATTTTAAATAATGACCTTTTTTTTGATTATCAAAAATGTAGGGTGTATTTTTTAGTGATCATCCAACAAAATAAAAAAATCTGGCAGGTATGGTTTTCTCATAAATCGAAGTCATGAATCAAGACGTATTTTTAACTCATGGTTTCGGATTTGGTCATCCATTTCCTTCTCAGAAACCACCCTGTATACCTACCGATCATTTAAGGTTAATAAAACAGAATTTTTAAGTTACAGCCGATACGCACCAAACTATTTTATTTTCTACGGTGAACTTGTTGCATTTTTGAATCCTACGCTGTCATAAAGCCATAACATCAATATCAATACACATAAAAAAAATCCAGAAACATGTGTTTAGGTACCAAGGATTTTAGTTTTCTCTCTACGTTTCAAGTAAATATTAGTTAAAACTAACAAAAAACCCGAACAACTTCAAAAACTATTTTGTGTTGAAAAATCATTAAATACATGTTCTATAAATTGATATTTTAAGTATTGTCAGCAAGTTTTGAGGTAATTGGGACCAAGGATAAAAAGTCACATAAGTTAAGAAAGTCATTAAAAACTCTGAAACACGTGTTTTTATTTATTGTTCTTTCAGTATATTTTTGAAATGTTAAGTTGTTTACCATCCTTAATTAAAAGTCATACGGAGCCAAACTACGAATCACTCAAACTTGAATAACCCGTTTCACCCCATTTTCAGGAATATTTTGAAAAATGTATTAAATATTTTTGTTTGCTTATTTTTGAAATGTAATTTTCCAGCTATGTACAAATCAACAATATCTACTTATTTTTTATACATATAAAGTAACTTTTATGAAAAACTCTGAAACACATGTTATTATTTATTGTTTTTTCAGTACACACTGGAAGCTTCAAATTCGTTAATACGCCATATAAAAAATGTTAAAGACATTTCAATACGGAGCCAAACTACAAATCTCAAACTTGAATAACCCGTTTCACCCCATTTTCAGGCATATTTTGAAAAATCCTGAATAAGTATTCAATATTTTTGTTTGTAAGTTTCAATTAAATTGGGAAAACTTCTAAAAACTCTTAAGAAATCGACATCCTTTTATACTATATAGTAACTTTTATGAAAAACTCTGAAACACCTATTTTTATTTATTGTTTTTCCAGTATATATTTGAAATTTTATGTCGTTATCCTTCATTAAAAAGTTACAATCATTTCAATACGGAGCCCAACTACCAATCACTCAAACTTTAATAAACCGTGTCAACCCATTTTAAGGAATATTTTGGAAAATCCTGATATACATATTGAATTTAATGTTTTTTTCAGGACATACAAAAATTCATTAGTACGCTATATTAAAAACATTTAGACATTTCAATACGGAGGCAAACTACGAATCTCAAACTTGAATAACCGTTTTTATCCCATTTTCAGGATTATTTTGAAAATACTAAAATACGTATTCAATTTTTTTGTTTGTTTAGTTTTCTCTGTAAATTTCAAGCCAATAGCGTCAATGGTTGATAAATTTCACCACAATAACCTCAATAATTCAATTTCTTTTTAATACTTTTACAGTAACATTTTGGAAAAATCCTGAAACATGTGTTTTAATTTATAGTTTTTTCAATACATTCTGAAATTTTCAAGTCATTAGTATGCTATATTAAAAAGTTATATACATTTAAATACGGAGCCAAACTACGAATCTCAAACTTGAATAACCGTTTTTATCCCATTTTCAGGATTATTTTGAAAAATCTTATAATACGTATTCAATATTTTTCTCTGTAAATTTCAAGCCAATAGCGTCAATGGTTGATAAATTTCACCACAATAACCTCAATAATTCAATTTCTTTTTCATACTTATACAGTCACATTTTGGAAACATCCTGAAACACGTGTTTCAATTTATAGTTTTTTCAGTACATACTGAAATTTTCAAGTCATTAGTATGCTATATTAAAAAGTTATAGACATTTGAATATGGAGCCAAACTACGAATCTCAAACTTGAATAACCCATTTCACCCTATTTTCAGGAATATTTTGAAAAATCCTGAAACATGTGTTCAATATTTTTGTTTGTTGAGTTTTCTCTGTAAATTTCAAGCTAATAGCGTCAATGGTTGATAAATTTCACCACAATAACCTCAATAATTCAATTTCTTTTTCATACTTATACAGTCACATTTTGGAAAAATACTGAAACACGTGTTTCAATTTATAGTTTTTTCAGTACATACTGAAATTTTCAAGTCATTAGTATGCTATATTAAAAAGTTATAGACATTTCAATACGGGGCCAAAATACGAATCACTCAAACTTGAATAACCCATTTCACCCTATTTTCAGGAATATTTTGAAAAATCCTGAAATACGTGTTCAATATTTTTGTATGTTTAGTTTTTTCTGTAAATTTCAAGCCAATAGCGTCAATGGTTGATAAATTTCACCACAATAACCTCAATAATTCGACTTCCTTTTTATACTTATATAGCAACATTTTTGAAAAATCCTGAAACACGTGGTTTGATTTATAGTTTTTTCAATACATACTGAAAGTTTCAAGTCATTAGTGTGCTATATTAAAAAGTTATAGACTATTCAATACGGAGCCAAACTACGAATCTCAAACTTGAATGACCCATTTCACCCTATTTTCAGGAATATTTTGAAAAATCCTGAAACACGTGTTCAATATTTTTGAATGTTTAGTAATCCCTGTAAATTTCAAGAAAATCGGGCCACCGGTTACAGAGTTATAAAAAAGACCAAAAAAACTTCCACCCCCCTTTTCACCCCCTTAGGGGTGGAATTTCCAAAAATCCTTCTTAGCGGGTGCTTGTGTTGTAAAAGGAACCTACCTTCCAAATTTCAGCTTTCTAGCTTCAGCGGTTTAGGCTGGGCGTTGTCGCCAGAAAATCGCTCGTTCCTTTATATATTAAGATTATAAAGAGGAAAGATTTGATTGTTTGTTTGAATTGAAAAGGCTCTGAAACTACTGGACCGATTTGTAAAATTCTTTCACCATTAGAATCCTAAATTTTCCCTATTGAATATAGGCTATAGAATATTTACAAAAAAGTTAGGGAACCGCATGAAAAATGCAATTTTGTCAAATACCCGTGCAAATCCCGCTATAATAGCAGTCCGCCGTGCGAAGCCGGGGCGGACCACTACTATAAGATACTTACTAGCTACACCAAGAACCAGTAGTAGGAATCAATAAATCGCTTACAAAGAGCTTTTTAATTTCGCTTAACCTCTAAGCCCCTATGTAGAAACAATACCAATAATTAGTTCCTATTCAAACGACTGGTCAATCACACCTGGCAATAAGGCCCATGTCCACTAAGCAGGTCATAACATGCGATATTTTTACATAGCTATCATATAGTGATGGTCAACATTTTATAAATAACTCGCTTTTATACAAACAATGGGATTGAAAAACTTGACTCATGCAGTCCTGACCAGTTCAAATCCCACCTGGATCTTTATTCTCTATGAAATATGGAATTCCTTGCCCAAGCCATGTGGCGTCACAATGTATTCTAAATACGATTATGTTCGATTCCACGCCGCTGTCTTGTCATATCTGTGAAACACGGGATTGACAATAGTGAATAAAGGCCCTGAGCGGGATAGCAGATAGACACAGATAGATAACGTCATTCTCAATATCATGCTGTAAGATAATTGACGGTACGCAAGGTACGCAGGTACGCATGCATCCCACAATTCACATTATATTTGTGACATTGGCATTAACATTTGATTGCCCATGCATGACGCATGTTGATGAAGTTAGAAGGTAGAGCATTCATAGAGGCTGCTTGATACTTTCAGTGTCTATAGCACACAAGGCTGAATTCTTTAATACTGTCTGTGCCTATAACACACAAAGCGGTCTTAGTGTGGCAGCGCAGCGCTCACAGCGCTTTACAGACCCCACCGCTGACGCTAAGCGATTGCGAAGGCTTTAGCATAAACAGCCCTTTAAAAAGTCACCTGGCAAAAGGTTAAAAATCAAATCATATAATTTAGTTCAGTAAATCGTGACGCGGCGCGGGCCCTATTTAAAACTAAAACAATTACAGGCACGTGCTGACGTAATTACTAGGGTGCGTTCACACACCCGTGTTTACCTGCCGTTTCACGCGGGTATTAAAGCGGTAAGCGAGCTCGGTTACCTTTGTACACGGGTGACCGTGGGATCCAGGGGTTAATTTCATGATAATTTTTCGATAGTTTTATTGTAATGACGTAAATTTGTGTTTTCAACTAACTATGTATGCATTTACCGGAACAAAAGAAGCATGTTACCAGGTGAAGAACCTTATCCGTGGAAAACTTAAATTTTTTCAACGTTCGAGTAACTTCTTCATTGTGTCGTGATAAATCCATTTCTTTAAATCTTAAAAAACTTTCGATAGAAGATCTTAAGAACAATCTTTGGATGCATAGTTTGTTTATTATTTGCGGCTGATATTATGTGGCTCGACATAATATTATGTATAATTTGTGCTACAGCTCGAAACCAAAACAAAAGTGAAGATATAAAGAAAAACCTTGAAATTAAAATTAAAAACCGTTAAAATAAAAGTTCAATAATGAATCGGGTAGTGATTGAGAGAAAAATGTGGAAACCTTCCCGGAAAAGTGGAAAATCCGACAAAACTGAAACCTACATTAAGTATGAAATACAATATGTTTATCCACTTTAGTACAGTTTCCGAGTAATTGTAGCCATTCCAATCACGTGCAAATAAAAATCGAATTCTCATAACAAAAAATCTTTTCTCATCTATAAATCGGCAATCGTCAATTTATCAAGTATATCAACTCAACCAAAAAAGCATAGTCTTCCCATCCATCGAACGGGGGCCCAATATTTTGCCGATCAGCGCATTAATTGCAAGTAATAAAACCGATGGGCCGTACACACAATAGTAGGGCCGAGATGCGCAAACGTTGTGACATAAGAGATGAAAATAGTATAAATCACGGGCACGCTCGTGTGAACACGGCTTTATGGCGGTAGAGACAGGAAAAACTTTTCTGATTTTTGTGTAAGGGCAAAAAGATTTTAGTGTATGTTAGGGTTTACACTTTTTAGGTTTACAGTTTGTAGGTTAGGTATACACTTTCTGTGAGAAGGATGAGAGGTCGTTTTGGGTTCTTAAGATCTGCTTTTGTTTTGTATTCACAATAAAGTAGCTACATATATTTGTAGGTTAAAGTTTCTAAAAATGGTAGAGCCGGATACAATGAAAGTTATTTTAGACGTGGTGCTTGCAATACCTTTCTGATTCTTCTACTTATTCAATTAGGAGTTGTTGTTGTTAATGTATTTTTAGTTCTACGCTATGTGCTTTCTTAGGGCTATCTTAAAGCAATAATACGAGCGTATAGAATCTTCGATCAATCGTCGAATATAGGTATCATTCTTGATGAAGCATCAGTATTATAAAGAGGAAAGATTTGATTGTTTGTTTGAATTGAATAGGCTCCGAAACTACTGGATCAATTTGAAATTTTTTTTCAACATTAGAATCCTTAATTTTCCCAGATGAACATAGGCTGTAGAATAATTAGTTAGGGATCCGCACGAAAAATTTTATTTTTGTTAAATACCCGTGCGAAGCCGGGGTGGACCGCTAGTCATAGTAGTAGTATATTTCTAAGGAGAATAATTTTCTCGTGTATACACAAGATATCGCTAATCACTTTATCGTGATGGACTCATTGATTCTTCAATATGCTAATAGATTATTCCCAAAAAATCATCTCTCACCACGCACGTACAGATAAATATTACAAGGAATTTAAAATTTCAAGCATTAAAAAACACGAGCTGCCAAAAAAAGTTTAGAAAACATTAGGTTGGCAGTATAGCAGTACTATATAGTTATTCCGTGGTGTAGCCAGCAAAGTAGTGTCGACGCTAAGGGCCGTTCCACACGAGTGCGTGGCCGGAGTCGTTCGTGCGAGAGGCAACATAGCCGCCCAATATCACGGCATGCGGGGCCCGACCCCAATGTTAACGCTACACCATCCATGTAAGAATAAGGTTTTATGCGAATCGCATTTTTATAGGCGTACGGAAAATATACGTTCGTCTTATTTCGCTTACATTTTTAACCTAGACTTAGTAATCTTTCAAAATTTATTGGAGTATAAGCTAGTGCTTATATAGTTTGTTTTAAACAGGCAGTTAGCTGAATTATTTCTATAGTAAATACTAGTTCTATTATTTATATATTTATATATATATAGTATATTTAATTATTAAAGATTTTACCTAAGATTAGTAAGAAATATTGTCTTGTTTTCATCTTTTTCGTTCAAATAGTGAACAAAAAAATTACAATTAAATAACAGAACAAATTAAAAATAGTATGTGTTATGAAAAATTGAGCTAACTGGTGATTGTTGTAAACAGTCAGGTAGCTCAACTGATCCATTTTAATACCAGTCGAAAACGTTAAGGCTCCGACGACGGGTGATTTTCCCATGCAAACGTAGTACCAAAGTGATTTTGATGATGAGCATGTTTTCACCATGATCTGCTATTATTTGTATTAAAATAGGTTCCTGTCTCAATTTTTATTTCAAAATTCTTTTCTGAAATGAAGTTTAACCTTATCACATTTTTACATCAAATAGGACATGTTTTCTTAGTATTTCTGTGGATAAATATTTTAAAAAATGCTAGTGGCAAGAATCTAAATAAATACTTTTCTAATACAAATAATAGCAAACCATGGTGGAAATAGTCTCAAATTACAAATCATTTTGCTAATACGTTTTTATGGTAAATTCGGCGGTCGCCGGAGTCTTAAATTAAATAATGCTTCATATAAATTAATTAAAATAACACCGATAATGTTTTATTTGAAACCTTAATAAAATTTAGACCGCTCGTACCTTCACAACCAGTAAACACCTAAGGTTCCTTACATACTTGTAAACTACCTACTAGCCAAAAAAAAATGTTCCAAGGACGTATTCTAGACCTTATAACTTCCATAGGTTCAGGGCAGATCCAACTGTGGCAATTCCTGCTGGAACTCCTGAGTGACTCAAGCAACGCAGGCTGCATCACCTGGGAGGGAACCAACGGGGAGTTCAAACTGACTGACCCTGACGAGGTGGCCCGGCGGTGGGGCGAACGGAAGTCCAAGCCAAACATGAACTACGACAAACTCAGCCGAGCACTCAGGTAAAAGAAACGGTAAAATGGGTTATGGTAAAAAGAACGCGAGCATTTGCGATAACCCGGGTACCCATTATTTTTGCTTGGCGAATAGCCTGTGCATTTTATTCTAATAATTCTATTGTTGTCAATATTGTTCATATCGTCATAGCTTGCTTTTAGCAAGTGAGAAAGTTGATGGTAATATTCAGAGTGGCAAATGACGTTATATTTAACTCAAACTAAATTGAGAAGTTGTGAAAACTTCTACCTATCATTCAGGATATTAAAATGATTTGCTCGATTTAACATAAACATTGCCAATGAAAATTCCCGTCATTGAACAACTTGATAAGAGCGACCCCGCGACAAACAGATGCGACAAATACAAACAACTAACGGTTCCTCTTTGTGCAGATACTACTACGACAAAAACATAATGACGAAGGTTCACGGCAAGCGGTATGCCTACAAATTTGATTTCCAAGGGCTGGCTGCGGCCACCCAGCCGGCGGCCAGCGACCCCGCATACAAGTACCAGAGCGATCTCTTCATGAGCTCGTACCATCACTCGGCGAAGCTGTCGTCGTTCATGTCGCCTCATGCCGCGATGCCGACTACCACAGGTAATGGTTGCCGCAGCGAATGCTCGGACGAAATGGTTTTTTGATGACGCTTCTGTTCCCTTTTTCAATTTCGAATAATTTTCTTTGACGTCGTATAAATACCTACCCCCGTATTCATTCAATAGTCTGCTAACAGCATTGCTATTTCTCACTCTGACTTTTTCTATTGACTGAAATATAAGTTAGAGCGAGAAATAAAATCACTGCAACTGTTTTAAGTTAGACCATTATGAATAAATGGGTTTATATTTAATTTTGTGGCTTTAACTTATTTTATGATAATAAATGGTTTGGTTAGGTATTAGTTATTTCTTTCCGACCTAAAACTCTTGAGAGCGTAGGTCTAACTTAGGTCACCGTTTCTTAAATCTTATCTTTTCAAACATATTCCTTACCTAAAAATGTTTTAAGAACAATTATAAAGTGAGATTCGTGTTATGTATGTTTTATTAGATTATTGTTTTAAAGGAACTTATCAGACAGTTTGTAAAAGAAAAACGTCAAAAATATTCATAGTTAAAAAATCTTTTTCAAAAACCAGCTTTTAATCATCCCGCGATGATATAAAAGCTGGTTTTTGAACACATGTTAGGGAAGACAAATCCCACGAACACAAACTCGATGGATTTACATGCGTCTTTTCGTTTATGAGTTCCTATCGCTACCTTCAGTTTCCATCATCAGACTAGTTCAATGGATCTTACATAGCTATGCCAAATGTCAGTTCAATCGTGGAGGATCCAGTTTATAGATCAGTTGCAAGGTTCGCCCCACACTTATTAACAAGCGAGTTAAACTTGTAAAACAACAATCACGAACTGGCCCCTCTGTACAAATCCCTATCATAGAACACGCAAAACAAATCCCACAATCAAAATTTAATTAACTTTTTTAAATCATGTCCCTAAATACTCTCATATTCACCCTTTATTTTCAGACTGAGTACAGTCAGACGAAGTAGAGTTACAAACATTTTTTTGTTAAGCTTGATAAAATCGAAACCTGATTAGACCTGGGTACTTACCAATTTTTTAACTTTTTTTGGCTAAATCATGCTGTACAATGTGAATCCCTGATCAGTGATCATGTTGGTGATCCATGAAATATTACATTTTAAAAATATGCTATTTTAGCGATAATGATATGAACATAATGACGTGTTCAAAATTAAATCATAAACCATACACATTACAGTACAGTAAGTCATAAATGAAAAAGTAATCGCTCTAGTAGATTCTGTCTCATCGTCAAGGCTTGCAAAATTATTACAAATTAGTATAATATTAGGCTAAGTAAGATAGTATCAGAATTTTATACAATAAAATAGAACAGAAATCAAAAAATCTTAAAATTAAAATTTTATTACTTACTTTAAATAACCAAATAAAATTTTGTAATTTAAAAATAACAAATGAGTAACGCATACATAACACAACATATATATATATAAAAAACCTTCATTAACATTGCCGTCAACAGTACCCACCGGTAGATAATCATGATGTATTATGCACCCTTCATCCGCAGTACTGTCGGCATAATCTGCATTTGTACCGCCGTTTGTAGTGCTAATGCGTACACTCACGGGTACACTCCAGTCGGCTAATATTTGCACGGCGCTCCAAACGGGTTGTAACTGGTAAGTACCTCGCCCGGCTTAATGGGGTGTGCTCTGCTCAATGTCACTGAACGGGTTCATTGGCAGATTTGACAGGCTTACTACAGGTAGTTCCGTTTTGGTGCATCCACACCGATGTTAGTTGAGCAACAACTAGCAACATCAGTATTATAGTTCAATATGTTACAGTTACCCTATCTTCGACCTGTTCTTCAGGTAACTTCAGATTTTCCGAGTAAGAGTAATGAAAAAGCCTTTTGTTACAGTAGAATAAGGAACCATGTTGTTATAATTATGGCCAAATGCGGCATCGTGATGTGGTAAAATTTCATCCCTTGTTTGCGTTTAAGTAACTGGTAGTTCGAAACTACATATTTGTAGCTTTTGGCAGCCCAAAAACAATTACTGTATTGTGGCTTATTCTGAGTATAGTCTGTGACTGAATGATATCCCAGTATAACTCTTATGAGGTGCTTATTATATGGCATATATGTATAACGTATTTAGAAAATATCAATTTCTAAATATAATTCCTTCCAATTGTTCAACCTGTACATACAAACCATTACAAACTAAAGATACCTGAAGGGGTGAAAAGTAAGTCTGTACTTTTTTTTTATCTAAATAGATAAAGAATTCTGGATAAACCACACAACATTATCTATACCTAAGCCAAGCAGAGCTTATGTGACACTGGTCAGTAGAATAAATCATGAGAAACAAACTTATTAATAGATATTGCATATTAAATTAGGAACACCATGGAATCTGCCAACTGGGAGAAGACGTACCCACCACACGGGGTGGGAAAAACCGTTGTCTAAGAACACCAATGCGATTGCTATCTAGTAAAACTGTCACAATTGAACTACAGATCACAATTTTTTATAGGTATTCGCGGATGATATTCAACCCAGAACTTACTTGTTTATCTTTATTTGTATATTTATTTTGTATTTGTTTGGTGGCTGTTTCGCACTACAGGTTCTTACCATTTTTGCCGTTTTATCAACAAATATTGTTTGTGTTAAAAATTGCACAGAACGGTCTCTACGAAGATCTAGAGCTATGTTATGATCTGCCCTACCATAGCAAAAGCTGAGTCGAGTCCAGTGGAGTTTTATCAGTTGTCCTTACCTCTTACTTTAAAAAACCCGAGATATATTCAATATTGACCGTCGTAGTACTACATAATGACACGGATGCCGTCAGTTGACTGCAGCAGTTGGTGACTAATGTAAACAAGCCATGAAACCTACTGCGTGTCATTGCAGCTGGCAGGCAGATTTCTTTAATTGATTGAATTAGCAATATTTATTTGAGAGATTTAATTCTTATCATCGCCTCTACCAGATGCCTATCTATGGGATTAAAAGATTTTTCAATTCTATTAATGTAGTTTTACTTATGATTCAAAATAAAGGAATGTTACATTACAGTATAACTGCAATCTGCAATATTTCGGATACTTTCCTTCCGGCTATCTTTCCCTGAATTCAGTATTTTCAAACCAAATGCCATAAAGTAGGTACCTACACCTATAACGAAGAATATAATAATTTGTGCAAAAGTCTTAATATTAAAGTATTCCTTCACCAAAAAACCATTTAATTCGTCCAACAGCTTATTTATAAACGAATGGAAGCCATTGGCGAAAGATATAAATTGAAAATAACATCATGAAAAAACCTATTTTCATGATGTTATTTCAGTGGTGAGTACAGACTAAGCGAACGAGAGCGAGCGAACGCTACGAATGGGATTCGAAGATCGGTTTCGAACGTTCACTCGCTTTCGTTGTTGTGTCCACCCACACCAAACGAACTGATGCAAAACCGCGGGCGGCGGCGGAGCACGGCCGAAGGCGAACGAAGGACCTCGTTCGGGCTCGCTTGCTTTCGCCATAAAGTCCTTACTGGTTTGTTCGTGTTCGATTGTTAACCTTCGCTCGCTCTCGTTCGCTTAGTCTGTACCCACCATTAGTGACAGCAAGTATCGACTTGCTGTTATTTTTTTAGTCAACTTAGGTACATCCTAATTGCATTAGATCCAAATACAAAAGTATGTACCTATTGTTCTCTGCATGATATTATAATTGATAACATACCTACTACGACGTATTTCACGTCGACGTGCGAAAAAAGAAGCTTCTGAAATGCAATAATATACTTACCTGAATTTCAAGTTTAAAAGCAGAACTTCGCGCGTCGGCGATGTCTTTAATTTCCTCTAAATTATATCACTTACTATATTATGCGTTTTTTTACGATTAGCTAATTTTCATTTTAGGGGTCAAGTGCTGATCAATGACCCCCTGATTTCTTGAAATTTAAATGTACCTAGTTGTTTAGCTTTTTTAGCGTACTAAATATTGCATCCTCACCGTTTCTTCACTTTTTACAAGAAGAATTACTTAACAAGATTCGCAACATGGTAACATTATGATGACACACCAAAGTCAGCGCGAACAGCAAAATTTAAAAAATCTGTGGTTTAAAATATTAATTACTATATTGTTGCACTAGGCTACACTCTGACTTTCGGTTGGCTCCATAATTAATGTTATCTTGTTGCAAAACATAAATGTGTACAAAAAGTAACTTTTCTGGAACTTTACATGGTTAGATAGAGGTAACTGTGTAGCTATTTCCGCATTCATGTAACCTCTTGTTCCAGCGTCTATTTTCCCGTCGGCGTCGTGGGGCAACTGGGGGGGAGGGGGCAGCAACCTCTACTCCCCTCACTCGATGGCGCCTCCGCACGTGGCTTCGCATCTCGGATCCTACCCCCACTACGCATGACCTGTCTGCTACCAACCACAATGTGCGCACTTATCTGTAGGGCTGTACAATACTTAACTTATTTCATAGATCGTCATCACTGCCTACAAAACTGAAGCTGATAGGAGACGACTCCTTATTCTTTCTACATGTTTTTGGATTAACGCACGTTCTAATTTTTCTATCTCTGTATCTATTTATACTTGATTTATGCTCGTTACTTGACAAGTGAATATTAACAAAGTGAATACTAACATTACCCGCACACCGGTGGAATTGACGAGAAGCAGTGCATGATATTCATGGGTAGGCGATATTATATCTCACACATTCCCGTACTAACACTACCTAACAAGTAGGGGAGAGTCGGTATTACCGCGCCTCTAAGTAAGACAGCTATTTCTTAGCGTGGAATAAGATTACTTTTTTTAAGATACTGGTAAAAATTGTATTGCACTTTACCTCTAGCGTGGAAAACATGTGCTCATAAAATTTCGAGTAAAATATTTATAATATTTATTTTCAGTTACAACACGTTAGCATAAAGCTTTTATGGTAAAACTGCTCATGAAAATAACAATAATAACTATTATTGAATATTACAGTTATACATTACTTAGACGTGAAATTACTTATCATGGTAATTTTGTTTTATCACACGAAAAACAACGAAATCAGAATACGGAGAACCACATTTACAATATTATTTCTAAATGTATGTATTCAAATCATTTTGAAATGTCTACATTAATGAGCTCACATTTAGGCTTCCGCTTCGGTAGCTCAGAAGCTATCGAAGCGGGCGGACACGGTGGGCAGGGGCATTTTGAGACTCCACGATATTATTGTATGCTATTAATATCGTAGAGTCTCAAAATCCCCCTGCCCAGGCTGTTCGGCTATGCTTAGTTGGCTGTGTATATACCGGGGCGCGGAATATTTAACAGCGCAGTATTATCCAACTCTCCCCCACGAAGCATTTCTTACATATCCCGCGGAAAAGCTTCGTGGATTTAGATTTAGACACTGCGGAACTTTGTCTTACGGCTCAAAGTATTTGTGAACTTGTAGACGGCCCGTTGATTAGTCCCTAGTAAAACCGGGTACTGACCGGTGCTCCGGGTTTAATTTAGCATTCGCAGCAAGCATGAAACGTTACCCCATCGCTGTGCTGAAATCCGTTGGGTTACACGTTTCGAGCGACTTTTTACCCCGTACTGTCGGACTGACGAGTATCGGGTACTGAACGGTGTCTCGTAACGCGCCGGTCAATATCTGTCTAAACGTCTAAACACTTTAAAAAAGTCTGAATAATATAGCAAAAGTAAAGCACAGGGAGCTTCGTTGATACAAGTTCAAACGTGATGGGAGCTTTGTTTCTCAAAAGCATTGTCTAAACTGGAAAATACCGTAAAAAGAATTGTTTAAATTAAAATTCACTTCTATCCTTACCAGATCATTATTCATTTCTCTGAAATATTTTACGTTGCATTAACCTTTTTCCAGTCTTACCTTTTCCGATATTTACCCAAAAAGAGGATAAAAAATTCGATCCCCTCGGCAGTGTACGATCTGCAAAATATTTGTTTCAGCTCTCGTAGGTATCTTCGTACGATATGGATTTACAAGAAAGATGTATTAGATCCAGTATTATTTTTCATATCATGGTACTCTCAATGCTGTACATTTTCCACAGCGTAAAGTTACCCTAACGCTGTGGAAAATGTACAGCATTTTTATTAAATTTATTTATAAATATCTACAGATAAGTGTCTACATAAGTAGGTTTAAGACAACTACTTATTTTCTCTGAACAATTTGATAGTCAAAGAAAAGACCCTCTTGTAATTTTTACTCTTTGCAATAATTCTAAATGTCATTTTAAATAAAAAGGATATTTTTTTTAGATAATATGTTATTTTAACTAACATTGTGATTGTTGGTATTCATTTTTGTCGTGGCACTTCTATTGCCATACAATATTATACTAGTCTTTAACAAAATGTAAATATTAGATACTCATTAAGAATAAGTAGTCATATTTATTTAGGGTAAAATAAATTTTATTGGACCTTTGAAAATGAATCAGAAAATGAAAAAAAAGGCGTGATACTTCGTAATAACGTTTTAAATATTTTTTTGTTTTAGAAACATTTGTTAAGTATTTATTGCGATGTATCATGCAGTGTACAGGTGTCTCGAGTAAATAACACGCGGAAAGTATTATTCTACTACTATTATTCTAGTACTTCATACTTCTTGAATTATATATTTATTAATATTTCGTAAAATTATTTGAATTTAAGTTATTAAGTAAACAACATAAACTCTAATAATATGTTTTAATAACTTAAATTCAAATTATTGTTACCATCCAAAGGTTGCCTGGAACAGATCGCTTCTGAGCGATCAGGCTGTCCATTGTACTTGTCTTTTGTCTTTTATTTAATTTTCTGGTGTAAAATCATTATTGTATTGTATTGTAATAACAAGAAAAGCTAAAATTTCTCAGAAATAATGAAAAAATACTAGGTATTTAAATAAGGTTTTAATTCCGTTTCCTATTGATTTGAGTCACCCTGTACCTTAGCTGTTATGAATGTCGATGGAGATGATCTACTAATACTCAATTGGATACTCAGTATTATTATAATAATCTATTTCGTTTATATCCGATATTATTAAATCGGTATGATCGTGAATTATTGGATCTCACGAACCATAAGCAACATTTTTTATAAAAAAAAGCTCAAATTTAGGTTCCAACCTAAATAGCCGAAAAAAAAAATCATTGTTTTTTTATAAAAATTTTGCGTCCGTTTTCCTGACTTTTAAGAATATAAATATTTTTTAGTCCTGAAATGTGAAAGTGAATACGAAACATAAAAATAGTTTCTAACCTGTTTATTTTCATCACATTTTAATTTCTGTGAGACACTGGCAATCATTTCAAATAAATTCCAAACAATATTTTATTTAAATACTGAATAAGGTGTACACTAAATAAGATTACATAGGCAACTATTTTAAAGTGCAATCGTAATTTAGAATAGTATATAAATAAAAATTAAAAGTGTAGGTACGATTTATGATAAATAAATGATTTTTTTTTGTTTATTGTTGGAAGTGGTTTCAGCATTTATGGATTTTCATATACTACAGAGTTATCGACCCAAACTTACCTACGTTATTGTTTTTGCGACTCTACAGAGAAAAATTAATTTAAGACTTGAAGTTCATTTTGTAGGTACACGGGGTCATTTGATGCTGACTGTACCTTTTAGGGTATTTTTTTCTATAAATCGAGCTTAGACTTATATCAACATCTGCATGATTAAGAAACCAACTCGAAATTATCTAAAACTTTCATTTACTCTAGTACCTACGCGGATACTTCTTTTTAAAAGTGATTTATCATTTAGTTACCTAAAAATCTTTTGTGATCTAAAACTCCAGTCAATATGAATAATATTTTATATTTTTAATTTATTTGAATTATATAAAGTTTTAATTATTATTGTAATTTAAATATTTTTTATTTATAATGCATGTGTCAATATAGTAAATCATTTAGTCGTAGAAATACCATTATTGTATAGATGTTATTGTATTTGAAAATGAATAAAACAAAACGAAACGCATTTGTGTTATATTTTCATGCCTCTCAGTATTTACCAAACCAGTAAGTACATTCGATGACAAAAAGTGACTTCGTGTCGTCTTTTTGGAGTAGTGGATACGGGCTGATGTGATGATGATGATGATGACGTCACTGCTTTTTCGCAAATGTCTAAAAAATCACACACCATTTTATATATCTTTGTATATGACATTACAAGCGTTGCTCCTGCACGGATAATAAGAAACTGAAGTTTCGGCCAAAGAAATTTACCTACTCACATTTTGAACGACCAAAGATCTTATCGATTTCGTTGTGCCAAAAAGATGAAAGCAAGAGACAGATAATCTGAAAACATACGTAACCTTAACTTGTAATTAAATAAATTGTAATTTCGGATCAATGAACAACACTGCATCAGTGACCGCTATAAATTATACATAAAATACATAAAAAATGGCTGCAAATTCTATGAATAGCACGCATGATGCATGTTATTCATAAAATCAAAATCAAAGTGCTTTATTTCCTTTAGACCTTACAGGACTCTTGGACACGTCACAAAATACAAGTTAAATAAGAAATAAAAATGGGAAATAAAGTGATCACTTTGATTAATTGTTCACTTCAATCTTTTTTAGGTAAAGTAAAGAAGCGAACAAGAAACCTTTACCTTGTTAGATTGTTAGTTATAGAGTTGGAGCATAACTCGTCCCAAACTTTTGTGTCGTCTATATAATCTGATATTTTATAGTAAGCTTTTTTACAAAGTATATTTATGACAATCCGTTTGAATTTATTTATAGATAATTTTTGCAACTTACTTGGAATTTTGTTGTAGAAGCGTATACATTGTCCTTTAAAAGATACATTAATCTTACGTAGCCTAGTAGTGGTCACAGCCAGTTTGTTCTTATTTCTAGTATTTAAATTATGTGTATCGCTATTTTTAATGAACTTATTGATATTTTTATGTGTACAACAAATTTTCATAAATATATTGACATGTTACTGTCATTATGTTTATTTCTTTGAATTTTTCACGCAAGGATTCTCTGGGACCCATATTATAGATTGCACGAATAGCCCTCTTCTGCAGCACAGAATTTGTAGCCCCATAGAGCTGCCGGTATCTACGGCGTAGCCACCTACGCCGTAGAGTGCGCTACGGGGTTTCTAGAAATAAAAAGACTAAAAACATAGTCTATGGGATAATGTTGCATGGTGTCGGATATGTAGGGCAAGCACGGGCTTTCTTGTCTAAGGTAGAATAGAAAAAAATTACGTCACTATATCATCGAATGCGTAAATTATTTGAAATTAATTTCTTCAACTTCAATAATGTACGCAATGTATGGCGATGCGATGTCATTATTGTCTATTCTACCCTAGAGAACAATCTCCGTGCTTGGCCTACTGGAATATACGTCTATTATTCAAAACAACAGAGTTTTGATACAGTCAAGAAAAATGCTACATTTTAATAAAAATAATTAATAAATGTGTGTTACGCACTAGGAGGCTATTTTGGAAAGGCGGGGCGGCGAGCAAAACCTTACCTAATCCAAGAAGCTGGCTGGCGGGCGGCAGCGTGGCTTGAGCAAGGATTGAAAGTGACTAAAATTTTAAAAAGGGATTCCTCACTCAGTTTCTAAAGAACTGAACTTTCTAGAATAAAATTTATTTTTATATTTTACTTGTGATTCTCGAATCGGTGAATAAACCACTGTGTGCCGCTGACTCTTTTGAACATAACATTAGGGTCGGTCGGTACCTACCAACCTATCTCAGTAAGAACATTAGACGCCATCTAGTAGAATGTCCTGATAACGCAATGAGGCAATGAGACTTGCACCAACAACTAGGTAAACAGGTTCTCGCGACGATGGATTGACAACATAGATGGCGCTGTTTTAAGAATGTCTTTCAACCTTTTTGCTGTTGTCTATATTCGACAATACGAGGGATTGAAAAGTTCTTGGCCTAGTCAAGAAAATCCAGCCACAATCATCATAAAAATCTTCATACATTCGTCATCAATTCATCATAGTAATAATGCGGCATAGTCAGGGCCGTAGCCAGAAATACTATTCGGGGGGGGTCGAGCCTTAGACCCGCTCGAGACAACATGCAATATCTTTATATAATGTACTTATGCTAGTACCCGGAGTGGTTTTCAACCAAGCACTTTCCAAAAAAAATCAATAAAGAATAATAAACATGGGTAACGGCGAGCGGAGCGAGCCGCGAATTTTTTCAGATTTTTCCGAGGTTTTGTAAAAAAGTAGGCAAAAGTGTGACAATAGATGTGACAGCTAGCTCCAAATATTTTAAAAACTGCGGTGGTCATTTTGGAGATTGGAGATTGGTATGCCAGCAACAAAGAAAAAAATCGGGTGACAAAAAAGTTAGTAGTATTAGTTAAGGACTAGGTATAACAATTCACATTATTATGATAGAATGTCGAGCGAAGCCAGTCGCCAATTTTTTTACATATTTTCGGCAGGCTGATAAAAATGTCTAAATGGCTATAGAATGATCGGCGAGCGAAGCGAGCCGCCAAATTTTTTACATATTTTCTGCAGGCTGATAAAACTGACCGAAAGGCTACAGAATGAACGGCGAGCGAAGCGAGCCGCAATTTTTTTACATATTTTCGGCAGGCTGATAAAACTGACCGAAAGGCTACAGAATGAACGGCGAGCGAAACGAGCCGCAATTTTTTTACATATTTTCGGCAGGCTGATAAAAATGACCAAAAGGCTACAGAATTAACGGCGAGCGAAGCGAGCCGCAATTTTTTGTGTGACCTTTCGGATGATCTATAAAATAGAATCAAGAGTGACAAAAGATTATGATTAGCGAACCCTGAAACTTTTAGAGCCAAAATTATAACAGTGAGTGGAGTGACCGCCGATATTTTGTTGTGTTTGCGGCCGCTGAAAATTGTTGAGAAATTGTAGCATTTTCGCAAGGTTGTTAAAAAGCTTAGAATAATTCCGATTTAACGGCGAGCGGAGCGAGCCACGAAATTTTTTGTGACCTTTTCGGCGTTACCAAATAGTTTAGAAAAGTATGTTATAAATAAATACATGACAGTAAACGGAGAAAGCAATTCAATTATGGAACGACAAGAAAATAGGTCTATTGATTTATAAAACTAAAAGTAATGTCGTGATCTGCCTGCCTAGCTGGAATCGGCCGTAAATGAATGCGATGCGTGCACCCAGATCATTTAAAATGTAGAGACGAATTTTGTCGAAAAAAAGTTTGAGTTTTCAAAAGAGAATAATTTAAAGAAATATTTGAGTGCTTACATACAGTACAATGTATGTAGATACACAATAGGAATCGCATGGCATGGAACGCGAGCGCGCCCCTTCTGCCACCGACGACTTAGAGCGCCTGTAGTTAATCGGAGACGAAATGAGACGAAAAAATTTTTGTGTTTTTAAGAGAGAATAGCTATTTAAAGTAAGCCGCACTTTCCACGTACAAGTACGTATCCGAGAAAATTTTACCTATTCAAGTTTGATTTTTTTAACGGTGCCTCAACATTTCGGGGGGGGTTTGAACCCCCAAACCCCCCCCCCCCCCTCCCTACGGCCATGGGCATAGTCGTGTCAGCATAACCCAATGGGACCAGCTGATTCACAAACAGCAAAAAGGTTGAATTGAAAACAGCGCCATCTATGTTGTCAATGCATCGTCGCGAGAGCCTGTTATCATAGTTGATGGTTCAAGTTTCATTGCTTCATTGAGTTATCTAAACATTCTACTAGATGGCGCCTAATGTTTTTTTTATGTAAGATAGGTTGGTACCGACCCTATGCTTTATTTCATTTCATTGCTTCATTGAGTTATCTGAACATTCTACTAGATGGCGCCTAATGTTTTTTTTTTATGTAAGATAGGTTGGTACCGACCCTATGCTTTATTCATTATAAGACGCAGCGGCTTATTCACCGATTCGGGAATCTATACTAATATTATAAAGAGGAAAGATTTGATTGTTTGTTTGAATTGAATAGGCTCCGAAACTACTGGACCGAGTAAAAAAATTCTTTCACCATTAGAATCCTTAATTTTCCGTGATGAACATAGGCTATATAATATTTTCATAAAAGTTAGGGATCCGCATGAAAAATTCAATAATTGGACCGTGGGCTGTATATTCAACCTCTTTTTCTATTATGGCGCGTCAGAATAGAAAAAGAGGTTGTATAGCGAACGTTGCTTGCTTTTTCTCTACGGCCAGTGTCAGTTTTGGAATGTCGAGTCAATGTCAAAAACCCCAATGCTGTTAAAAAAAGTAAAGATTCGTATGAAAACTGTGAAACCCGTTGTTTTAGTGTGTATAATTTCTGAAATTTTTGTTTAATACCCGTGCGAAGCCGGGGCGGGCCGCTAGTCATTTATAATCCAAATCTGTAGTCTACGCGGACGAAATCGTGAACATCGCTATTAACGCAGTTTACATGCACTCAGGATGAAGATGAAGAAGAACAAGAACAAGAAGAACAAGAACAAGACGAACAAGAACAAGAAGATCAAGAAGAAGATTTTGAAAGTTACGACTCGGACAATTAAATTTCACTACTTTTTTTAACTTTAATTGCTTTTATCTTTTCAATCTCTGCTAATACGTACTCATGCATATTATGACGATTACAACTTTTACAACTTTTTGAATCGTTATATCTCAAAAACCGTGGCTCGTAGAAAAAAAGGATTAAATATTTTTTTGTAGATAATTTTATGATCTACAATTTTTGTCTGAGATATTTTTATGATAAAACTTACCGTTTTGCTGAAAATCGCGAAAAACTAAATTTTTTTACCTTTGACCTTGAATAAAAATTTTCCCTTACAGGGGAAAGATGGGGAACTTAATTTTGTTTTTAATTATATTTCAAACAATCTTACCGATTTTCAGCTTGGTGGGAATTTAGGTAACCTTACTCTTATTTTTTGGTATAATTTGATAGGACTATAAGGACATAATAAGTCGCGAAACAATATAATAAAATCATGTTTGGCTGTTTGGCCCAGAAATTTTCAGTTCTGATCTGCCTGAAACGATTAAGTCGCTTGTTTCATATTTATGATGTCTTAGTACTAGATAAAAACAAACTATTTACATAGTAGGTATTAAAGTATATTTTTTTAATTTTTGTTTTACTGGTCATGACTATCATTAATACCGGTTCCCAATATACATATAGACTAGGAACTGAAGATTTATGACGAAAGCGTAATCTGACGAAAGGGTCATTAGAAGTTATCCACATCCATCAATCCGTCATTCATGACGAAACTGAAATGAAATTATACAAAAAACTTCTTCTGGCGAAAGTGGAATCTGACGGAGGTGATGTAAGTAAAAAAAATTGATGATGAAAACTTATGATGAAGCCGGTATGATAAAACTACAGTGTACCTAATTTTTTTTCTCGTGTAACGGGTTCGATTACCGGTGCACCCATGTAACTACCTATTTAAAAATCTATGAATGCAATTTAACTGTTTTTTAAATTAAAATAAGGTCTTCTTGCAGTAAAATCTTCCATCTACAATATTTAAGGTAATTTCCCTCAAAGTGGCATACCTGTGGGACGCCCGGTATATTCAAAGGCCTCTCGAATGTTGTCAGACGGAAGTGTTATAAAAACATATATATATATATATATATAGTGGTCGAACTATAAGCCCACAATTCATCTTTCAGCTTTTGTTTTAGTAGGCCCCAAAGACTTTGCTTTTCGACATATATTTCGCGTCCAGTGATAGTGGCACCCTTTTACGTGTTTTTAGTCAACAACGCCAGCATTTTTTTGTTGTTCCTATTTTCCGTTCAATTGGCATTGATATACCCTCAAAGGATATACCCATTGATCTCTGAGGTATATGGATAGGACATTATATCTCTGGAACTTGCGTGTATAACTTAAAACAACTTGACGTCAATATGGCGGCTTCAATAGTGATGTTCCATCTTGATCGACTGGCTTGAATCATCGATAAAAGAAAGATATTGGTGTTTATAATATTTTCGAGTACCTAATTAATTGATTCATCATCATCATCCACCTGCCAGTCCATTGCTAGACATAGGCTATGGATCAACAACAAGTACAACTGGGAAGCTCAACTGATTTAAATAAATAATGCTGGACAATCCATACAGCATTATCTGCCCAAAGCTAAGCATAACCAATTTAAATCAATTATTCTTTGTCGTATTCCATTTCCATAGTGAGACAGGCGTCTTCAGTTCGACGCATCCAGCATCTGTCTGCAGTATTTCGCAGGTCATCATCCTATCTGGCCGGAGGGTATCCTACACTACGTTTATCGAGTTTTTGTCTCCACTCAAGAACACAATTACCCCAGTGATTGTCGCGATATATGACCGGCCTGCACACCTCAGCTCGCTAATTCCTAAATTTTAGAGCTATGTCAATGACTTTGTTTCTTTCGATCACCTACTACTACTACACTACACTAAACAAAACAGCATGAAACCATAGAGTATTGTAAACTGTTGACTTCAAAACATGGCCGAATGACCTGACCAAGGACCTGACCACTTTACAGATTATGAAGTCTTCCTAATAACTATGGATATTTTGACGTTGGTGTCAATTCAGCGGTCACCAAGTAACCTAAACTAAACTAAAATTTGAATTTAGAACCATTTTAGTACAAGTGCTAATCAAATGATACTATTTTAGAACAAACTATACTAATTATAGTTTGACAGGACTAAAATCGATTTTAGTTGCTCAATTTAGTATAGATGCCGCTTTTCGTTTTCTGTTGTACCACATATGTGTCAGATTTTGTCTAATTATGACTAAAAATAGTTTAGTTTAGAACACTGTAAAACGTTGCCTACAAATTATATAGTTGGTGTGGCGGCAGTTCATGATTTCCTACATAATTTGATTTGTAGATATTTTTATAGAAATATTTGAGGGCAAAGGCTGCCTAGCTTTGTAAAAATGAGTGTTAGAAATTCAAAGACATAATTAGTATTAAATACCTACCTACTTATAATATAAACACATAAAAGGGAAGGAAATAAAATCATAAGTCTTGAAAAGTTAAAGTTTAATTTTCGATTCGTGAAATTCATGTTTATGTTCAAAACGCTGCAAATAGATATTTTTTTAAAGTGAACCGTGTCTCCTTATAAAATTTAATAAATTCAAGTCAAGTTTTTTGTATAGTTGTTTAAGTTTTGAGGTACATAAAATATTTTCACACTTAGATTTCGTCTTATGTGCTAGTTTACTTATCAAAAGTGAAAGAAATATCATTATGAGTCATTTCTTAAGCTGTCTTTTTAGAAAATACTAGCAGCAATTTGTAAAATAAATTATGGTTCATTATGAATGCGAAAAATATAATGAAAGTCTTTGTTTTATAGTAAACTAAAAATTTATCTTAGTAGGTCTGTTTTTAAATTTTATTTTATACATAATTTACAAGCAATTCTCCTCTTGAAGTATTGTGGTATCCAGTGCTCGGATCGTCTCAGCCAATACTTTTCTATATTCTCATTCTAGACGCTTCTACATTCAGTCTGCCAATCGTTGGCTGTTTGCATTGAGAGCCTCCACAAAGTACAAAACAGTAATAAATATTGCAGGAGTGCAGAAAATGTAGTTTACAGTCTGGGTAGACCTAAAAACATGTATCTAGGGTATGGGATTAATATGTAGGTATCACAATTTTGCCTAGGTAGGTACTCGTAACATTAATAAGTAGAATGTTTTTATGCTTACCTCTCGTCACCTCTGAGCGTGGAGTCGCTCAATAAACATCTCCTGTTGTTTTTGTTAATCCTTTTTCTTCTCTTCATATCCATTTTTGCTTACCCAGATTGGAAAACAAATTTTCCAGCAACCTAAACTTCCGCGCCATACATGCACACAGTAATAAAATCGGTAATTTCATTCATTCCATTCATTCAAAATAGCTCATTTCGAATATAGTTTTAAAAAATATCTTACTGGCAACACCTGCAATTCAATTTAAATCGAATTTAAGAGCCTACTAATTTTAGAAATGTAATAGAACAGTGTGCTACTGAATAGGGTTGAAGGTTCTAAACTAAAATGGTAAAATTTTAGTAATAGTATAGTTTAGTTTTGGGTCGATCCTGAATAGACACCATGTCGCATCCTCTAAACGACCGAAGGGATGCTCTTACTATAGGATATACCTACCAAAGAGAATAAAACCACTATCTTGTAATAAGTACCTACACTAATCCCAAGTGACGCCCTGACGTCTGCCACCAATATAGGGCAAGGCCTTCCCGGTCTACCCTCAGAGGTCTACCTCATCGTCTACGCTTACATACACTAAACTATTGCAATTTCCTAAAAATGTTTATTCCAAATATTATTTGGAATATTTTTTTTTTTTTTAAACGAACGAAAATTGCAATCGTTTAGTGTAAGCGTAGACGATGAGGTAGACCGAGAAGGCCTTGCCCCGCGATGCTCTTAGAGAATTTAGAACTAAATTAGGTACCTTAATAATTAATTTTAACTAAATTAATTAATTTAGTTCTAAATTCTCTAAGGCGATGCTGGACCGTTTTTTTTTATCGGATTGTCGGATGAAGTTGTAGATATAGCTTATAATTATAGGTACCTATCTATTAAATTGAGATTAAATTAAAGGGATAAGCAGATAAACTCTTCGATTGCGCCATGTTCATTGTGACGTTGACAACCCTGACTTATTTTTCTATCTGTGGTCCAATAAGCGCGATTTTGTCTCTGAGATTTTGTCAAGCTTTTGTTGCCAAATTGTTTTATAAAATAAAGGTAGGATACCTAAAAAAAACAAACTAAGGCTAATTTAACAAATATCCTAGGAACTTACGTGCCGTAAAACTATCTTTGGAAGTACCTACCTTATCCAAAGTGTAATGTTGTGCGGGAGTACCTAGGTAATATCATAGAACTTGTAGTCATGCATGTTAAAACAAGATTCTTCGCCGAGGGTTTTGAACTTTTAGAGTAGGTAGTGGTACCTTTAAAGATACCTACTTCTTTTAATTAATATTTTTATTAATTGTTTAGCGGTGGTAGGAACAATCGGGAACTTTTTATTCCCTACTGTTCCTAGTAGTAACAGCCGGGATTTTTTTTCCCGATTGTTCCTAGTAGGAACGCAGGGGTAGGAACAATCGGGAATAGGCGACCTATTTGAGTAAAAGGCAAAATGAAGGCGGCGGCGGGCGGCGCTACGTGCCAAGACAAGTATATAATCAAAGGTGCCAAGCAAAGATGGTAGCAAACTATGTTCAAACTTAATTATGCTCTGTGGTCTAATCAAACAACTTTTTGTAATAATTTTGTCATTTTTTATTTTCGAATAATATTGACAGCTGAACCAACTCTGACAGTATTTTCCACCGAAAAAAACCTCGCAAAGCAAAATCGACAAAATCTTGGATTTTTACTATCAATTTAAAGGTGAGCAAGGTATGTGAAATACAAAAGGCGATAGCTACCTGGACTAGACACAATGATCAATAAGCGATACAAAAAAAAATCAAAAGATTCTCTTAAACCGTTGAAAAATTTATTGATGTCTATGTATTTTGTGATGAGGTACCTACGGAACCTTTGTCGTTAATCACATGAGCCTGACATGCAGGGCACTGCACAATCGACCTTCTGCACAGAAATAAGAGCTAAAAACATACATATTAAGTAGCTACGTAATTCAAAAAGTCCTAACACGACTCTCGTTTCGCCTGTCTACTATATTGTGTAGAATAAACACCACTCCACTTTACCTACCTTGATAAATGGTGCACTTTAAGATGGAAAGTACTAGTCAGCGAGTATACCTAATCAGTATCAAGACAAGGTACAAAGGTAGGCAAACCTGCATAATCTTTTGCACCTTAGGTTCCTACTTACCACGGCGTCTTCTCTGTGCCGTCTGCATGTGAAAAGACTTCAGAGCACGAGTCCGGCCGTACTTTCTAAATAATTACCCCAGTATTCATAATGGTCGGCTAACTTAAATAAATCAGTTGCTAAGTTTTGTTCGTTCTCACTTTGACTTCAATATAAGAAGACAGAGTGAGTGTATAATGCTCTTAGTAAGCTGAGAATATCAATTCGGGGGTAAATATTTAGCTGAAATCAGTATTTACCTCTGTGGAGTGGTGGGCGAAGGTCCGCCTGCGACACAGGAGGTTGCGGGTTCGATTCCCGCCTCGGGACAAATATTTGTACGATCTGCAGATATTTGTTCGGGGTGTTCTGATCGTTTTCTATGTATAGTAAAAAAATATCTATATATGTAATAATATTGTATTATGTATATCAGTCATCGTTCTCATAACAGCTCGGGGCTAGATGATGCTGTGTGGATTGTCCGGCATTATTTATTCATGTCTGTCCAGGAACTTCGATATCGTGAATGATGAACTATCTGAGGGCCATTGTAGCGACCTCGGTACGCGCACGGCCGCTTCTCACCAAAATGGACCCTGCAATCAAGATACCGATAAGGTCCCACGGTCATGGCCACGATGGCCCACCGCAGCCTTTCGATAATATGCCTTTTGCAATTCCAAACCGGTAGGTTTTAACTTCTTCCAATCCATAACGAACTGAATACCCCTAGAATTTAGTTCATTTTCAGACTATCGTGCACCCACGACACGGGCCTCGAGCCTAGTGTGGGGCCGTAGCTAATTTCATAGACATACCTACCCTACCTATATAGTTAGCTCCTAAGTAATTAAATGTAAACTTGTTGCAAAAAAATAATTTTGATTTTGTATTGTATTGTGAATAGGACGACGTTTTTTGAGTTGCTTCCTTCCAACAGATGAATCAGTAAAGCTTCCTTTTTGTCTGTAACGTGACGTCATCTTTTCGATTCTGAAGATCTCGCCCTGTCAAGATAAAATGCATCTTACAACATCTAAACTTACGGTAATTCGAAGGAGGCTTCCGTCGATTGGGACCGCTAGGTAAAGGGACCGCGGTCCCATTCGCCGGATTGATTTAATTTTATTATTTTTCTTCCGGCGAATGGGACCGCTCTCGAAATGATCGAAAAAATCCAATGTTTAACGCAAATACAGTCAAAGGAAAAATTTGGTATAGTAAGTAATATCAAAACATAAAACTCTAGAAGAGCCTGCTACGTTTAAATCCAAAATTTGATGTTATTTGTTTTAATGCAAATTCTTTGTTTCAAGGTATGTGGCGACAGCGGTTTGGTGCATTTTCTTCGGAGTAGGATTATGGGCGCCGTTTATAATAGTATGGTATATGATGGCTAAAAGAACCCTTTGAGATTATGTGATTACCTACACCTAGAATTATCTTGTATCGGTACTTCAATTTTGTAATTATTTGAGATTCGTTTCAAATTTTCGTGTTTACTTCCTGGTTGGTACGTCTTAAGTACCTAATTAAAATTAGTTATTAAATCACTATATTTCATTTAATATATATAAAAGTACGCCTCCCGCTTCGGGCTTACGAGAGCGATCAATGTAAACATCATCCCGAATGATTGGACTAGTAGATATCCGTAATCGTTTCATTAACAACTTTCGCTGACGAAAGAGACGAAACGGCTTTCTATAACGACTTGGCGATCCTAACACAAGGATCTAGCCCCCTTGAGGTGCCAGAATCTCTTCAGCACAATCATGACATACGTATCATAATTGTGCTTAACCATGAATGAATCCTTGCCTATTACCATATGGTACCCCCGCTTAGCTAAGCGCAAAGCGGAATTTGTAACTAACTCTCCACGCGTTTTTACGATCCTCCCCCTCTACAACGTTACTAAATATCACGGTAAAAGCACAGTATACATATGGACCAGTATCGAAACTAAGCCTAGTTGAAGAAATAAATACCTACGCTCCATTATAGCACTAGGGTTGTAACTTTACGGCGCGCGCAGACACAGCAGCGCTGCTGGTGGCGCGTGGGCAACGCTCATGAGCGGCTGCAAACCGTACCGTGTTTCAATCCGAAAATGCATGTGATTTCTACCTAGCAATTAAAAAAACAATTCTTAATATGTCAATCTTAATTATTACAAATGATTCACATAAAAGTACTTGCGTCTACTACGACACGTCGGAATTCTTTATAGGAATTTTTGTATAAAATATTCTCATTCTAGCTATACAACCTGAAAGACGGCGGTTTAACCGCCGTCATTCTGGATTTTCAAATAAATTCAAGAATTCATTATGATCAATTACACGGACTCATTATTCGATAACAATAATAATAATAGTACATTTTTCTTATAATAATCAGCAGGAAGTTTAAAATACGAAAGGTATTTTAATACCTTTCGTATTTTAAACGAAAGGTTCCGGTTTCGATGAAACTGAGTTCACACAGCTGTATACAACGCAATATAATCGAGCATTTTTCAAAAAACTAATTTACGCATGACCGCTCGTCGCGACGCGCCAACCGCTACTGACAGCACTGCGAAAACCCCTTAGAGCTCTCGTAAATGCGCGTGCTTGTGTGAGTGAGCCGTTTCGAGCGTTTGTAGGTAGTTTCCACACTGTCTATATGTACACTGTGATTGTACTTTGTAGGTAAGTACCTATATAATTACAGTACCATAGCCATCACCTAATAACTTTAGGAATAATATGGTGACTAAAGCTTTTTAGGTATACCTAGCTTATTGAATGCACACAGCACGCACGAAGACACGAAGAAGACCAAAGAGAATAAAACCACTACAAGAAGACGACGACGTACCAACATAAAGTTGTTTTAGTTTTACATAAGTAGTACATAACGTACTTATTTAAGTAGTACTGCTACTGTCATTCTTCTCTTCGTACTCTCTTTGTGAGTGAAGAATGACAATGCGGTTCCGTGTTGTGTTTGGAAGTGCCTTAAGGGTGTATACTACCTCAAACTGCTAATTTTCAACTCCGCCGGATGTCCATATCGTCTAAACTACTGAATATTTAACTTTGAAATTGATATATGGTAAAGTTCAGGACTTAATCTATCGATCATATGTTTCGAAAACACGATTCCATAAAATTTTCTCGATAGAAAAAAATCGCAAAGCTACCTCTAAATTTTTACTAAAACCTAAATTTCTCAATAAATACAGAAGTTCAGATCTTGACAATAAGCGTGGTAATAGAATTATGTATAATAAAAATGTTATATGTTTCGGTTTTTTCAAATTTTAAATAATAGATAATAAGCTAAAATTTGATTTTTGGACTTGCGTTGCAATGCCCTGTCCCGCTCTTATGAACGCAAAATCATGTCTAGCCTTTTCGCACAGAGTTGAGGTTGTATGCGCCCATAAGCGGGTGTTGGGGCGATTAGGCCTGCTAGGGATTAGGCCTATAGGCCTAAACGCCGAACAGTGCATTTAGAATTGAGCATTTAGTCCTGCAGGACTAATCGCTCAATGCTTTTATTATTATGGGCCAATTAGTCCCGATACTAATACTTTAAAATATTTAAGTACAGTTGGATACAAAATTTTGTGAAATGAAATTGCATTATATTAAAACAAAAGTTTTATTTATAAATATTTATGTATAAATCAACACAAAATATTGACATGTTTATGTTAAATGTTTTTAATAAAAAAACACTACAGTTAAAATAATGCTATAGTGTTATACATAGTAATCACAGTAAAATCAACAACCAACATAACAATCCAATATACTCGTAAACTTAATCTAATAAAATTATTATATTAAAATTAACACTAAATAATAAGCTATGAATTTAAAATTAAAGTTTTTTTAAGTAAAAACAAACAGCTTTTGATTAAAAAAGTTTAAAAATAAAAAACAACACGCAAAATTATTACAAAATAATCACAGATCAATTGCAATTTAAAAAGTTTTACTACAACTAGGTTATTATATATATTATTTATCAGTCAGATGGCAACTATAACATAAAAAGTCACTCTTAATCAGTCTGTAAGTAAATATAAAAATACACAATAGTATTTAAAAATATCAAAAAACTTAAGGTTTCATTACTTTAGGCAATGACCAACACTTATTTGACCATGCAACAACTCTTGCAGTATAGGTATCTTCAATTCGTCTGTTGTTTTCAACAGTTTCTGATTTTCTTTTCGAAATGCGGATATGAGTTTCTCTCAATTTGGTACCAAAGTATTTGGAATCTTTATCTATTCCTTGAAGAAATTGACCAACGTTTGGTTTTCTTGGAATGTATTTCTTAATTCTCGCATTCCAAGATTCGACCACATTATTGGTTTTATCTAATTGATCAAAACTGCACCAAGTAGTTTTAAATTTATTATAATATAGGTAGATATGTTTAATGTTCCATAAAATAGAAATTAAAGAGAACAAAACTTTTGGATTCGACTGTACTTAAAAAGAAAAATCATTGGACCTAATTGCCCCATTCAAAAAGAACTCATCGGCGATTAGGTCTACATTCCATTTGTGGGCCTAACCAGCCAATGAATAAAATGCCTTTGAGCATTTAGGCCTACAGGCCTAATTCAGACCAGGCCTAATCGCCCCAACACTCCCATAAGCATGTACTTACTTTCCTTGGATACCTATGTAAACAAATCGGTAGAGCAACATGGCGGATTAGGGATGTTCACTTGTTCGTCTAGTCGATAACATTATATCGATGGACGAGCTTGTCTTTTTAATCGACATCAAAAAAGGAATGGTTCTATGTTCAACTGTATTTTTTTTGTATCAATGAGGGCTACCGTTTTTGTACTCACCAGTTGGCGCCACTGTAAGGTAAGGTCAGAACGAACTTACTTATAGGCGACGGGAAAATATATTTACATTTTCAGCGATTCAGCGACCCGCCCCGGCTTTGCACGGAAACCTCTTAAATTGTCAGTGTTCCTCTACTATAATTATGCATGTATTATACATGTAAACCTACCTCTTGAATCACTCTATCTATTTAAAACAACCGCATCCAAATCCGTTGCGTAGTTATAATGATTTAAGCATACATAGGTAAGGACAGACAGACAGCGGGATGCGACTTTGTTTTATACTATGTTATGAAGAGCGCATTTCTGAGGTGGTCCCATTGGAACCAAGTCAGGATCTGATGGTGGGATCCCGGAGAAATCGAAGGAAACCCTCATTTTCGGAATTGGAGCTGGATCCGAGAGTATACTGGAGGTGAAGCAGGAGCAGGATATGTAATAAAACACTGTTTTAACTGAATTGATCGCGTATATTTTGTATTTTGTTATAGCCTGACGTTTTGGAGGCTTTTCTGATTTGAATGCACTCTCTTCAAAGTGCAATGTGCACACATGAATGTCTTGAGTTCCTGGCCGGATATTTTCTAAGCCAATATTTTCTTACGATTCCCTCCGCCGGCTTTCGTTTCTTGGTAACTAAAACAAGAAAAAATACGTAAATTATTAAGGTCAACACATCATCAGTGGTTTTGTGTCCGGTGGTCTTGTGTGGAGAGGTTCAAGTCCGTTAAGATGGACTTGCACCTCTAAGGTCAACATGGGGCAGTGTGTCATATTTTTGTCAAAGTTTATTTTGAATCAAAAATGGTTTTCAAATGGTTTTCGTAATAAAAAAGTCCTCTACACTTGCCCAATAGTTACACAGGTAGGTACCCATACTGACCTTACCTAATTTATCGATAACGTTCGATGTTCGATGATGTTCAACACTAGCACCGGTTTTTATGTGTGAATGAAATATTGAGAATATTTCTACAGCGCACAATAAAGATGATTCAAAATAATAGGTTTTTACACACTTTATATCAAAATACAATGTACAATCAATTTAACAAAATGTTAGCCACTTACCGGTGTAAGGTTAGATTCGGCCTGTTTTTGCTTTGGCATAGACCTCAGCCTGCTACAGAACACTTCATGGTACCTCTTCTATATGATTTTCAATTAATATTACAGTTTTGCTCAATAAATAAGTCGAAAACACGGGCAAAACTTAAAAATCTCACAGTCTTCTCCTGACATGTAAACAAACCCGTTTTGAATGAATGGCATCCGTGATTGATTGAATGAATGGCATCCGTGCCGTGACAATGAAACCAGGAAGAGGGCGCTGATAAAAAGAGTGTATGATTTTTCCTAACGCTAAACCACTGTTGTGAGAAAGAGACTGGTAGTTCATTATTGCTTTCGTGTCAAATTAAAAAATTACAACATTTCTATAAGATCGTTTTTCTGAGTGTTGACTTGGTGTTGCCTGACTTCTTCACGACTTCTTCGATATCGGTTCCGTGTTGCATATTACCAATCAAGCAATCTTCATTCATAGACTTGAACAGCGTAATCAAGTCAAGCCATAAAATGAAGGTTGCTTGACAAGGAAGACCATAGCCAATCATTTTGTTTTGGTTCGCTGGATTTTCCAAATTCCAAACCAACGGCAGACAGTGCCTGTGCTGCCAGCTCAGGCATGATAAAAGACAGTTTCAGCATGATTTAATGTTTAAAAAATAATGTTTATAAAATTCAATACATATACATAAAGTAGCTAAATAAATACCAGTTTCAGCCCTGTATGTTTGTGTCTGTTTTTGTGCATTTTTTATTTGACAAAAAACTCTTATATCGGTTTATGTAGGTACCTACGTCATATATTACAAATATTTATAATAAACATATTCAGGTTAGCACTTATTCTTCCTGAGAACAAATAAAATTACTGCTTCCTATTTTTTCTTTCAATAGCTCCTACATTTCAATCGTGACTGACAATTGGATTTTCAACATTAGAAGTGTTTGCCGTCGTAATCTTCACCTTGGACATATTATTGATTTTGAAACCTACCCTGCGAGGGCAGTCTATACTATTGGGACATGCCTGAATGTTATTCCAGGTCTAAACCGTTCAACTGCGGCGTGAAGAAGTAATTAATAATCGACAAACTTTGACACCTTTTACATGATTTAAAAAAAATATAACCATTAAAAATTTTAAGCTGGAAACATATATCTTCTGTCTCTATCCTGTCCATTTCTTGTACACAGTACACAGTAGGTACAAAAGAATTCTATTCTAGTCTATGGTCGATGGCTGACCACGGTGTTTGATGTAAATGTAATGTAAAGAAAGTTTTAACTCATCAAAGCACATTGCACACTTTTACACAACCAAAACCAATATTTTGTGATGTTTCGTAACAAGCCCTAAGTAAAACTGATGACATATCCAGTACCCTAAAACAAAAACAGGTTAGTATTCCTAAGTGTTTGCGACGTGGGGCACGTAGTTATTAGTCTCTCATCCCATCCCACATAGTTTATAGTTTCACACATTACAAAGATCCAATCGTAGCTAATGTTTTTCTTTGATTTTCTATTTAGGAAGTCTTCGTCTGTACAGTTATTTTACACTCCTGGGAGTATTTAATGGTAAAGGTCAGAATTTTGCCATTTGTGGTAAAATTGTCAATGGTTTTTTTTTTTTGTTGGATCGTACGACGGATGCATCTGTGTATCTTGTCCTTTGTGAAAAAAAAGGTTCTCACGGTTGCTTTTTCGAGGGATTTTTTTGGGAGCACATGTGATTTACGTTATTATCGTTGATTACTTATGAATCTTTGGGAAAAGTCCACTAATAACGATCCTCTCGATCTTGTATAGTGTTTAAATGCTCATCTGCAGCTTTCAATAGTGTCCTGGGACCCTTCACCCCATGGAAGTGGTAATAAACAACAATGATTGAAATGGCCTTGGTTTTGACATTGGAGTTATATTCTTGGTGCTTATTTTGTTTAATCTTGTGGCCTTGTGATTCTCAGAAGGTTCTCACTCATTGTTATCTCAAAATATTTTATAAAAATTACTTGTTTAGGAGAACTTTAAGGTAGTTACTTAGCAGGTTTGTTGGTGAATTTATATAATACTAGCGGCCCGCCCCGGCTTCGTATATAATATAACATATTGATGATCTGTCCCCTGTCCTTTGGGTGGCTTGCGTGGGGCCGTACCCAACAGCAAGAGGTCCTTTAGAGCATACATTTTGAAAACGCAAACACATAACGGGTGTCATCCTCGTGAAACTTAAACTAGGTTATTGTGATAGATGGTTAGATGGACTTGGTAATATGGCTATGGGGATAGTGCGAACATAGAACATTAATATTAGAACATATTTATTCACAAAGAAACATACAATTAATTAAGGGAACTAAATGAAAACTACTATTTAAAATTGAACCTTCCCCATGAGGCTACATTGCCTCTCCTTATGGCAATAATGATGCATCACACCAGATACTCACCAGCTCTTGGATCATGTATTGCTTCCAACAGACATTGAGAAAATCATTTATTCAGATCTATGTGACGCAAAATAGGCCTACAATGATCTGGTTTATTTTAGTGGTAAAGAAACTTACAGCTGTTGTAATAACTTATGTTAAATTTTCTTTCTTTAAGCTGCTTAAATTCATGATGAATGTTTATTGAATCACATTTTGTTTAGTTTGTCATATATTTCTGAACTGTCCTTCTAGTCATTCAGTCTAAGTATCTCCATAAACATACTTGCCAGTTTTCTCCCTCTTCAATGGATAAAGAAAAATACTTAGAGATAAAATATTCAATGACTCAATACCACTTGGACCAGAGTAGATAATAACTATCAAATAAAAATACAAAATGTAGAATGCATCTGAACAGACAAATATAAAAACTGTAAATGAAGGTTGATAAAACTTATTCCAGCTACAGAAAACTAGGAATATAATTATAGAAGCAATGAACACCGTCTCAAGTATCGGAGTCCTTATTTTGGTTGATGATTGAGTAGAGAAATTATAGATTTCACTCACTCATTTTAGTTCCTTTTCTTCATTGTTTCCTGTCCACATGGTATTTATATATTAAATCATGGTGTTGAATAGAATAAAATCATTTATTCATGGAAAACATATCAAATATTACAATGATGTTAATGTATCATGATATTTCGGTTTGGTGTGTGAATATTGTTACAAATCCCATAGAAAAATGAGATGTCTCAACTCTAACATTAACTAGATTTTACCTGAATCCAAAGCTCAGGAGGGAGATGCTAAGTTAAAACCTTAACAGGCATCAAATCATCATCTATTATTTGTATATTTTCTTGTTTAAGTACTATTATTACTAACTATTATCACATTAGCAATGAACCAGACATGAAATGATCGCGATAAATATGGCAAAACTTTTCTAAATACAAATACATTGTTATCTATTCATCAAAAAAGAGAAAGAGAACACAAGATATCTTATTATTTACATTAAAACATCATCGATTCTATTTTTAGCATATTTCATCATAACACACAACAATTTCATCATACATTTTTAATATTTGTTATGTTCTCTGAGCATGCTTGAGACTGAGTTCTTTTAATTGATATAACATAGGTAGTAACTTATGTACTAGCTTTTGATGGCTGCTTCGCCTGTGTATTTGCAGTATAGTTTGTTGCCTATTATTAAGTTAGGCTATGTTCTAAATGTAGAACAAATTAAGAAAAGAGACGAAAAGTAGTTTAGGAGATTACAACAGTGTAACAAAGTTATATTCACAGTTCATAAATCTTTGGCTTTATAATATAAGTAGGATATCATTACGCTTTAGACACAGAACCCATATAATACTAGCGGTCCGCCCCGTCTTCGCATTTACGGGTATTTACAAAAATTAAATTTTTCACGTGTTAGGGTTCCACTATAACCTATGGTCATTTCACATCAAGGAAAATTTTGGATTCTAATGGTGAAAGAATTTTTCAAATCGGTTTGGTAGTTTCGGAGCCTATTCAATTCTACAAACAAACAAAAAACCTTTCCTCTTTATAAAGTTAGCATAGATATATAAAATCATAAATTCATAGTTTAGAAGTGGAGAGAGCTTTGTTTGATGAAAAATAAAAGTTAGTATTTCCTATAATTATGCTGGTCCATCTCAATGGTCACTGTTATGATTCTCTTGGCAATATTGTTAGGTTTTTTCATACTTATAAATGTAGCAGATTTGGTAAAACTAAGCCACTTAATAACTTTTCCATCGTTAAACCATATGCCATCACAAAACATAGATTACATGTGATTAAAAATATCATTACTTTTTAACTAAGTTAGTGTAAACTTGATAAAATAAAATAAAAATGTCTCTATTGCCACATCCACAAAACTGTAGAAGGTACATACTTGATTAATTAATCTTAACATAAAAGTAATATGAAGATATTTCGGGATATATCCAGATGTTTCTAAGCAGAGCTTCCCTCGCACTAGGTCTCTGTAAAGCCTGTGCTGCGAGATTACAGTTGTTACTGTTGACTCCCTCAGCCTATTTTGTGAGGTGTTCATTATAATAATATTAGCTCTACAGGACAAGAAAAAATGCATTGAATTTATTGACCTATTATTTTCTGTTTGTTTGCAGAAAAAACGCTCATGCAACCGCCAATTTGGAACAGGTGAAACAAGTAAGTTTATCATTACCTAACTCTCTCATATTTAGTTTATTATATATTTTTTTACATAATAATGATAATCTTGACCTCTGATCTACAATTAAATAATTTTTTGTAAACACAGATATTGTGCAACACTAACAGAAATTTAACGAAAAGTGGTAATAATCTTATAACAGACTACAACAAAGAAACTGTTTAAAACAAATAAATAAATAATTCTGGACAGTCAACACTGCATCACCTAGCCCTAAGCTAAGCAGTGCTTGTGTTATGAGTACTAGGTGACTGGCATACGTCATCACCAGCCTATAATAGTCCACTGCTGGACATAGGCCTCCCCTAATGAACGCCATAGATGGCATTATCATTTGGGGGTTATTGCCCATAATCCCCACGCTGGGCATGCGGGTTGGGGATCGCAGTTCAGTGGAGTTGTTCTGCAGAGGGTGCTGCTGCCCGCCCCCCGGTGTGATTCCCTTTGTCGCCTCTTACGACACACACGGGAAGAGTTGGGGTGGTGAAATTCTATGCCGGCACCACACGGCATACATAATACAACATATTGAATAGATATATTTTTTTTACTATGTATAGAAAACGACATGAACACCCTGAACAATATCTGCATACAAAAACTTGTCCCGAGGCGGGAATCGAACCCGCAACCTCCTGCGCAGGCGGATCTTCGCCCACCGCGCCTCAGAGACAGAAAATACTTTTGATTCCAGATCCTATACTATATTCAAATTATCTCATATCATCTCACATCGTTTCATCATCGAAGTATTGGGTCATCAACTCAATTTATCCTATACTATATGAGTATTAAATGTGATTTCAAAGATTTGTGTTTTACTGTGGTATAATTTCCAGGAGGATCCTAAGATGGAGCCGTCATGCTCGCACTCGTGCGATATATTCGAGGAGACGAGTAGAATCGCGTTCGACATGAGCATGGACGGCAACGAGCTTGAAGAGCGGCTATCACCTCATGCGGCAGCCGCGGCACTGCCCATAGACGACATAGAACGGGAGGACTTCGAGGAAGAAAACAGAATGCTCAAACTCTGCCCCAACGAAAGCATGATCACCGTCGACGGCAAACTCAGATACGACCGCACACTATCCAGCGCCAGTTCCAGCCTCACCTCCAGTTCGGAAACCATATCCGCCCTTAACATCATGGGCAATGACTACAGCCTTCCTGGGTGCAGCAAGGATCCGGATGATAGCAGCATGTCGAAGAACCTCGACGACCCCAGCGAAATACCACAGGATGATCCCATACCAGAGTCCAAGCCTGAAGAAGAAAAGAAAGAGGACTTTATGCTGAAGTTGCTTAGCAGTAAAATTGAAGTGAAGAAGGACTACCCCAAGGGGAAGCTTTATAAGGCTGATGAGATGAATAATGAGGATGAGGATTGCGATGGAGCGCTCAGTTCGAACGCCTCCAGCGTCGGAAGTTCAAGTTCCTACTCCAAGTTCTCGGGTGCCTCCACATCCAACGCAGACAGATTGCTGGGTCTAGACAACAGGGGCAAGAGGACCTCATCTGCTAGTGCCAAACCTATAGTATGGATATATATAGTACTCCTTATTTGAAAATTTTAAGCAATCTAGTTACAGCGCCATTATCTGTAGGGCAAGCACGGGCTTTCTTGTCTAAGGTAGAATAGACAAAAATTACGTCACTTTGTCATCGAATGCGTAAATTATTTGAAATTAATTTCTTCAACTTCAATAATGTACGCAATGTATGGCGATGCGATGTCATTATTGTCTATTCTACCCTAGAGAACAATCCCCGTGCTTGGCCTACAGATCGCATTTCAATCTAATAGACAAATGCATGTGTCACAATCAACCTTCAGTATGAAATAAGAAAATACAATGTTGTTACAGAATTACATGGCTCAATATTGCGATGATGAGGAAGATTCTGAGGAAGATGTTCACGAGGAGTCTTGGTGCACCTGCCTATCTTCACATGAGGTAACCATATTATTATAAAATAATACACAACTAATAAATAACAAATTATTTCTTATTTTAATAATTATCTATTTGAAATTTGTCTATGTGCTTGTTTTGTAAGCCTAAAGAAATTAAGTTATTAAATTTGAATCTAAATACTACTATTAAGATGAAGTCATATGTTTACTAATTGTCATACACAGAGAGAAGTTGTAAATAAACACAAGCTTTTGCTGATTAACTTAAGAGCGTGCCATACCTCAGCCAAAATTCAAATTTCGAGCAGGATGACAAGATATGATTTTCGTATGAGTGAGAAGCATAGAGCGATAGACGTGCTCCGTATTTTGCTCCGCCAAAACTGTTATGCCTAATTACAAGTTATTTACACAACTAATCGAAAAATTGAAAAGACGAAAACGAAGAAATTCTACTACGTTTCTTGACAAAACAAAAATCCAACAAAAAATGAGGTGGTTCCTGAGATAAATAGCAAAATGTGTGCAAAACATGTTTTTTTTTCAAAAAATAAAAGTATCGAGAAAATTTTCACCAATCGTGTTTTTGAAAAGACGGAATCCAAGATAAAAGTTCGAATTATCATTTACCTAAATATGAAGGTAGCTTTCACAGGTTCTGAGATAAATAACGATTTCTAACTATAAAATTACATAAGGTACACTCTTAATGTGTAAATCTGAAATTAGATAACAACAGTGGGATTAGTTCATTGTAACCAGAGTTTACTCATATATTTTTGTTTATTGATATACAGCTTACATCCTAATGAATCAGGAAGATGTTTCGTTGTTAACAGAGTACCTGATTTCGTATTTACTTGTGCTTTATTAACAAAGATAATTGTAACCCAAGAATAGAAAATTAGAACTAGTATTTACAACTGATATAATTGAGTTAACGGCAGACCTGCAAACAATGCAAAGGTAGATCAACTGACTTACATCAATACAAATCAATCAATAGTTTTGTCAGTACTTTTTATCAAAATATTAAAAATTGAGTAAAAAAATTAGTTCTACCTGTGAAATATGTACACCAAAAAAAATTATTAACGCGGAAACTCGGGTAAACTTAATAATATTTTAATTATTTATATACTTATAATAAATTACATAATTTAATGATCAAAAAAAATCGTATGATGATTTAATTATCATTGATAATAATTAGTCTTATACGGTACCAAAATTATTTCATTTCCAGCGACCTTGAATCCCTCGTTGCGTTTATCAGGATTCTACTCTAGAATGATCCGCTTCACTCTGTATTCAAAAGTTCGCTCTCGCGCTAAATACTTTCTTTTTGTACCCTTGTGACACTATCTATTATGGTTACGTAACCACGACATGTTTTTGACAAGATATGTTTTTTTAGGAGGATGACGATAGCGACGAGCCTGAACCGGAACGCGAGAGACTTTGGGTAAGTAATAGTAATAAAACTTAGATATAGGACGAAATGCAAAAAAAAAGATACAGTTATACTCGGTTCTAACCGCTTCGCTATCCTTGCAAGATCTTTGTCCGAACCGTTTAAGGCGCATACAGCACCTAAACTAGCACCACCACCTACTTTATGTTATTAATGCCTCTGTAATAGTTTTATTCTATTTAGTTTAGGAAGAGATACGAAAATAGATTTTGGTGGCCACCAAGGGCAACTTCGTATCTCTTCCTAAACTAAATAGAATAAAACTATTACAGAGGCATTAAAAAAAAGCTTATGATAGGTATAACAAACTGGACGATGGATTTTTGAAAATTCCTTTGTTAAACAGAATAATAATATAAAGTAGGTGGTGGCGCTAGTTTAGGTGCTGTATGCGCCTTAAGTAATTTTGACGTAAATACGTATCAGAACATGTACCCATGTATCCAAAATTTCGCATTTATCGGTACAAGTTTCTACTCGGGGCTTTGCGTGTGTAGGTTCCCGGATAAAAAGCGGTCTTTAGATACCCTATTTCAAGTCAATGAAGATCTACTTATTGTTCTATGGAAATGCTTTGATTTTCTGAACGGATCGTTCTAAAATTTTGCACTAAAATTCCTGCACCTTGGATAATAATATAGCGCGCTTTATACGCTTGTGAAGCCACAAGCAGAAGCTAGTTTTATATTTGTGGACATATCATTGTAAATAATAATAATAATCGTTTATTCATATATAAAGGTCTCACATAATACATAATTCGTATACTAATATTATTGAGTAAATCAATTATGTGTTTATGACCTAGTTTACCATAAAGTTGAACTCCTCGCTCTAACTAAGTTTATTAAACTTGTGATGTAGACGCGAAGGTCTCTACCTCGCGGTATAGTTTACAGGGCTCTTTACGTGATACAGATTTAACATTATTGTGAAAGAATTTCAAATTTCCTGTGATGTTTTATTCAAATGTATCTTAATATGGCTCCTGGTGGGAGATTTGTGCTCATTCAAGCCGGCCTTCTCATGCCGAAACCTCGTCCAAAGTACAAGGCAAGATAGTTTTTACCTTTTTATAATATCGGGTACTTAACAAAGTGTTCGGTAACTTAATTGTTTAACGTATTGTATGTACTGTGTTTCTTATTTCTATCAATAGATGCAACGGGATTGTATTAATTTCTTCCAAGTTCATGATTAGGATGATGATTAGAGACTGGATTATATTAAAAATTAACAGCGTGAAATATGCATGCAAATATCCTTAAATATTCATGAAAAGTGTAAATATGCAATATTAAATAGATTGAAAATCAGGTATTTATTATAAGTAAGATAACATTAAATTGAAAAATATTTAAACATGTGTTCTTGTACACTTTAACAATCAAAAGTAGGTAAGCACTGTTACAAATTTTACTAGTATGGTCGCAAATCTCAGCGTATGAAGGGAAGTAAAGTGGTAAATCAAAGACATAATGGCAATAACAAATAATTCAAGTAGATAGAACATTAACAAAGGCACTTGGTAAGTGCAGGCACTTTTTCAGTACTGAGCAAATGTCATCCATCACTAATAATTACAACAATAAAACTTAAACATTCATAGACATTTATACTTTCAGGACAAATAAGAATGGAAACGGGAAACCTTTTACTTCTTAGTACAGCTTAAGGCATTAATGACCCCCCCCCCCTCCCCCCGACCCAAATTACCGCCGCCAACTATTTCATCTTATAATAGGCAAGAAAGATGACTAAAATCATCTGGTATGTGCCGAAAAGCGCTAAATGCATAGAAAGGACTCGAAAACGATGTAACTATTCGTAAGATCATGCGCACAGCCCATACTAAGCTAAGTGAGTGTATTCGAAAAACAATAGACGATCGGTGACTGAGCAACGTAAGATTTCATTTGTTTTATATAAATATTGCACATAATAGCGTTGATATGAATTATGACAGTAAATACTCAATGCATACATATAATCCTAGGTCTACTCATGATACTATTTTTTTTATCGCAGCATCATAGATATTATTAAGGTCTTTTCCTTACGTTAAGTTTAAACAAATGGTATAAAGCACAAGTTTTTTATACCGATATTAATAATCAACATTGGGACAAGATAAGTGAAGATAATGTGCCAAACATGATGTGATATGTTTCTAAAAAAGCTACGGCATAAAAATACTGAAACTCAATCAATTGTTGGGCATCGAGTATCAGACATATTGTAAGTAATATCTATTAGAGGAAGGATCTAAAATGGGCCATGTAAATGGTGTTGAAAAAGAGAAAAGCAACAAGAGTGGACTTTAGTGTTATTATGCGCGGTTTGTTTCCAAACATTGCACATCAAATTTGGCTGGAATATAAGTAATATGAGTTTTTAAGATTTTGCGTTTCAAAATACCAGTATCTACAATTATAGTTAACTACTGATGTGCTAACTGGCAAGAATAATATAATTACTGTGCAGTTAGAAATTTACAACAACCGCATTAAAATTGGGTTAAACTCGATGACGCACATAATTAGTTGGTCTAGATATGACTCATTGTTAATCACTTGATCTCAGTAAACAGCGAAATTGAAAAATTTTAATCAATGATTTGACTAAAATCTACTTCATAAAGTCAAGGGCTTTGAGATTAAAAACGCAGTGTCGCAATCCGTAAGGTGCGCATGGGCGCGGATTAACCCCCGGGTAACTTAATATTCGCATTGGAGTAAGAAAATGAATTCGCAGCGGAAACGTCGCTTCGTGTCGGCATCGCCTGTGTCGGCCAAGAAGTTTTGTCCTGATGGGTCCTTCGTTAGCTGCGGTGAACCGGCGTGGCCACCTTCCCCCAGTCCCATCGCCACCATGCCTACAGCTGCCCAGAATCCACCGTCGGACATCAAACCATGGTTGAACCAGTAAGTGAAGTTTTTACTAGTAACTAATAATATTGGCAATGAAATTACAGATTGTAGGTATAGGGGAAAATTTTAATTTGAATATCCGTTGCTCGAATTAGCTGTCGGGGATTGTTCTCTAGGGTAGATTAGAGAAAAAATAGGTGATTTTGTACTCGAAAGCATGAGATATTTGAAATTAATTTCTTTAAAATCAATTATGTATGACATGAAATGTGTTATGACATCGCATCGCATCGCCATGCATGGAGTTGGCTATGCCTTAAATTATTCGAATTTCATTCCTTCAAAATCTGTTATGTATGACATAAAATGTGCAATGACATCGCATCGCCGTACATTGGGATAGCGATGCGATCCGATGTCATTATTTTTTAATCTAACCTAATATCCGTGCCATGAAGAGATATCAAGAGGATCCGGATTTTACGAAATATTGTTGGTACACTTTTCGACCAAACATACCTATATCTTGTAAAGCTCTGTAAAAACCTACAGAAAAAGTAAAATTACTGGAAAAATCTGGGCTGACTATTGTTTTTCGGAAATTTAAGTGCAGCAAACTTTACTATCTTTAAGGATAAATAACGGCGCATTATGGGTAAAATACAGAAAATTATGCCATAGGTACTTTAGGAAAACACCTCACGGAATAAACAAATCGATTGATAGCCAACCCAAAAATTTTATCCGTAATAATCTCCATAAGTTTCGCGAATGAAGAAGCGAAAAAAACACCTTCAAAATAATTTTATATGCGAGGTCTCTGATGGTATATCTACTAATTTTCAACATTTTAGAAATATTTAACCCTAAAAGCAGCGGTTTCTTGTACATGTGACAATGACGTCAGTATGGTCACAGATGTACAGTGATAGATAGATAGATTAGGTAGTCTCCTGCCCCGCGATAGCTGAACTCTACGAAGATAAATACCTACCTACCTGCAGTGGTAGTAGGTATATATAGGTTACCCGGATAGGGTAGTTACTTTGTAAATTATTATTTTTTGTATGGGAAACGAAAAATAGGAATTTTTAATTATCGCCCCCCCCACAACTGATCACCATTGGGGCCACAATGGGGTCTGAAACCTCCCCCTTCGGCTTAGTACACATATTTTGTTACACCTTGTATATTTGGATCCAGATCAAATTCTTCACATCTAGTAACGAATCATCTGTTAGTACTTCCATAGGGACGATTTCTAGATACACCAAGTTTCCCTAAATAAATGGTAATAACGTGACCTCCCGTTTCTATTACGCAATGTGAGATTTCTTTCCACGTTGAAAAGAAGTCTCACTAAATTTACTTTCCACGTTGCAAAGAAGTCTCACAAAAGTTATTAAAAAATTTCAAACGAACTGCCAAAGGTTTGTTTTCATAGAAAGGAAATTTGACTCTTGAAACCTTTCCTAGAATGTTGCAAGAATCCGTTATGTACCTACAGGCAACTTGTTGCAGAATCCTTAGAAAAAAATGCGAAAGTAAAAGCACATTTTCTTTCTGAGGGGCAAACAAGAATTTGCGTCACATTTCACACTGTGTGAGAGGGGTCATAACTTTCGTGGCGTCACTATTCAAAATGTTTGTCATGGTTTTAAAATGTAAAATTTTATTAATTAACGAAATCCTAAATTAGAAGTGTTGTTTAATTTTGAGACACATAACACCAACACGTTATTTGTCATATTTTCAACTGGTATTTTTTGGAGAGAGTGGCGCTCTTTATTCCATCCAAGTTGGATGTGCAACGTTTGTAAACCAACGCCCATAGACTTAAATGCAATCTGTTGCCGCATCCTTTTATAAGCAGTTTATCTTCCTTCAATAAATATTGTATGGCTCCATCTATATACAATTATAAATTACCACAATGTATATAAGGCTACTGCCAAATTTGGAATTATAAAGAAAGTTTGAAACGATCTTTCAATCACATATTTGCAAGATGGCAATACATATAAATAACATCTATTTCATTAACCCTAACTATAACCATGTAACCTACTTAATTTTACAAAATCTATACTAATATTATAAAGAGGAAAGATTTGATTGTTTGTTTGTTTGTATGTTTGTTTGTTTGTTTGTTTGTTTGTTTGTTTGTTTGTTTGTTTGAATTGAATAGGCTCCGAAACTACTGGACCGAGTTAAAAAATTCTTTCACCATTAGAATCCTTAATTTTCCGTGATGAACATAGGCTATATAATATTTTCAAAAAAGTTAGCGATCCGCATGAAAAATTCAATAATTGAACCGTGGGCTGTATATTCAACCTCTTTTTCTATTATGGCGCGTCAGAATAGAAAAAGAGGTTGTATAGCGCACGGTGCTTGCTTTTTCTCTACGGCCAGTGTCAGTTTTGGAATGTCGAGTCAATGTCAAAAACCCCAATGCTGTTAAAAAAAGTAAAGATCCGTATGAAAACTGTGAAACCCATCGTTTTAGTGTGTATAACTTCTGAAATTTTTGTTTAATACCCGTGCGAAGCCGGGGCGGGCCGCTAGTATTATATAATTATGTATAGTTATTTTCTATAATAATTTAAATCCTAATTTATTTTAATATAATTTTCCTTAATTTCAATCATCATGACATTGTACACTTTACAGTTACATTGAATCTCATTATATACTAAAACACCTTTGTTTTTTTTTTTTGCGGTTTTAACCTCATTTCCATGCCCCAACTGGACTTTGTATTTGTATCATTGCGACTATTTGCGACTGTTGACAATACATTATTATTACTGTCAGTCATTGCAATTGATTGTACCTACGTGTTTATTTATTTACCTACGATTATTTTGTTTGTCTGCACATTCTAAACATGTGCATAACTGATGATTACATAAAATAAATTGACAAGATGCAACTCAAAACACGCACGCATATATTTATGTTCTAAACACAGATTACAGATTCGGGTTCCAAATATAAAAATGTCGTAAATACTAATAATTCAGATAGTTCGCTTTATATTTATTTATTGATTTATTGTTTTACAAACGTAGGTACATCTATTTTGACGGGAACACCCACTTATATTGTTTATAAGCCACGTGAATATCTAGTCCCCCTTTAGGATATATGAATATTAACCGAGCTATTTGCAGCTCCCGGCCACTCGAAGGGTGTATTATTGCATTTATTGGCTGTCAAGATCAGACTCGTTGTACAATATACAGCACGCTTCACCGACTCCTATGACCCAAGATTTATTGATCAAAGTAGCTCTACATAGAGGCTTCCCTTACTTGGGGAATATACCTACCTTATGTTCTATACACATATGTATGTAAAGAGAGGCAATTATGTCACACGTACAAAAAATATTCTAGTTATACCACCATTGACACATATTAAATCTGTCATGCATAAGGAATAGGTACCTTATCATCGCTTTGCACAGCTTTTAAATATTTTTAGGACTCAAGGAAACGTCTGGAAAATCAAAAAACATTATAATACTAAGAAAACAAATTGGTCGCTTCGATTTTATGTTCACTTCGATGTTCTTTAAAGTATAAAAGTGTACAAGAAAGCAGAATATAAACGTAAGGTGGTTAGTTTTCGAGTTCAACAAAGAAAGGCAATACTTATATTAAATTTCATAAAGTCATCAAACATTGGTCAGCTCGGGTCAAGTAGCCAATTCAGCGTCACTTGAGATGTATCCATACTTCCGATGTTGTCGTGAACTGACACATTCGACAGTGTGACCTGATCGCTTGTGCTTCGCTCCTAATGTGCATCTACCGGTGTAGTCTCTCAGGGGAAAGTGAAGAGTTCCGAAACTTAGCAATTTACATTGTGTAAATTATCGCGTCGTCTTTTCCTACTAGATACAGTAAGTTTAGTGTTTAGGTAAAATTTCGATGTATTGGAAAACCTAAACGATTCCTATTGTTCTATTACATGTACATTATTGTACATTTACTTTATAGTTAAACTAGCGGTCCGCCCCGGCTTCGCACGGGTATTAAACAAAAATTTCAGAAATTATACACACTAACACGATGGGTTTCACAGTTTTCATACGGATCCCTTACTTTTTTCACAGCATTTGGATTCTTGACATTGACTCGACACTCCATAACTGACACTGGCCGTAGAGAAAAAGCAAGCACCGTGCGTATAATATTAAACCTCCTTTTCTATTCTGACGCGCCATAATAGAAAAAGAGGTTGAATATACAGCGCACGGTTCAATTATTGAATTTTTCATGCGGATCCCTAACTTTTTTGAAAATATTATATAGCCTATGTTCATCACGGATTTTTGAGAAATTCTATTTTTGAAGAAATTCAGGATTCTAATGGTGAAAGAATTTTTTAAATCGGTCCAGTAGTTTCGGAGCCTATTCAATTCAAACAAACAAACAAACATACAAACAATCAAATCTTTCCTCTTTATAATATTAGTATAGACAAAACAAAATATTCACTCAGGTATCTATTTGCTAACATTTATTTACAATGAAACTTAATTTATTTACAAAGATAAAAGAGTTGAGATAGAGGCACACTTTCACTCATTGTCCACTGCTGAACATTGCTTCCCCGGATTTGCCGTTATGGCCACGCCTGGCGTGGATTGGTGATCTCAGGATAGGTGTTCTGGATACTGACCTCATAATAATCTCTAAAACCTTCCATTAATTTCAGGTTCCAAACGTGGAACAACAACGAAAAGATCCAAGCCATAGACGCCCTAATCGGGTGCTGTGCTGCAGCCCAGGTGCGGCACATGATGAAGACGATCGAGCCTCTCTTTCAACGAGACTTCATTTCCCTGCTGCCGAAGGAGCTCGCTCTCACGGTCCTGGGCTACCTTCAGCCTAAGGACCTGCTGCGTGCCGCACAGACTTGCCAATACTGGAGGTGAGTGTTTTAGTCATGTTATGTAAATGTTTCGCTTTGGACGCCCAATGCCAGGTAACATAGAAGAGAACCTATATAAGACACTAGATGCGGCAGGGTGTTATGGCGCTCATAAGGGGATTCCTAGCAATAGACTAGTATAGGCTGATTAGGTATGTGTGTGTGTATTAAGCCCACGTGGCGGCGGCGAGCTATCATCTCGACCCACATACGAATATCTTCGTCAATAGGTTGTTACAAACGTGATCCAGAATAATTCAACGATGATAGTTCGAGAAGACGCGACGTTTTGACTACAGTGACTACGGTACTTGCAACCATCCATACATACGCCATAAAAACTTAAAACTTCCTTCGCATCTGGGCAAATATATATATTTGCCGATAGGCACGTCTTCATTGACTGAGAACCCTTTGTTCGCTTACTCGATAATCTCGTTAAGACTTGACGACGGAGACGTTTTTATACTACTGTGTAGTCATGTATTTCCGAAGCCGCACGCTATAGGTTCTGCACCAAATCCTATACTGAAATGAAATGTCTCGATACTGTTGAGTACCCACACTCAGGGCTCAATTCTAAAGAACTGGTACAAAATATTGTTTAATTAGACAGTATATCTGAATCTGATGGTACGCTGACTGATACCTGTTTACATGCTATTGCTTGTGTTGATTTTCTGCGTAACTGTTGTTTTGATGACGGTGCCATATTTTAGTGATTACTCGATGTTACGGTATCTAGCGATAACGCATGAGCAGAATTCATAGGTAACTGGCAAAATTTGTAATGAATTTTTTTTTGCTTTTGTTTTGTTCGTCCGACTTTGTGGTGCCGTCCAATACTGCCGATTTTATCAAAAGTATGATTGCTTAGTAACCTAATTTTTGACTAAAATATTACCGATTTTAAATAGATTCCCAACTTTGATTTAGGCGGCAAATACCTTGATCAATGATTTACTTGTGTGCAATTTTACTGACGCATAATTATAGATCTATAATAGTGTCTATCTATTAAAGTGAACTATCTTTCAGTGCAGTAAAAATAGTAAACGTTCCCACGCTACGGCGAAGTCAGCGGATAACGTTACGCCCAGCTGGGGTGTCGAGTGGTTGTTGCGCGGGAGTTGATTACTGACCGTGTCACACGTGATCTTATGCACTGCACTATGCACTAAACACCTTTGTTTAGATTTAGGCGCGTAATTTTAAAGAAGATAAAAGAAAATAGGTAATATGCCTCACACAAGAAAACATAAGTACAAAAATAAACCTTAAAATAAATGTAAAAATAAAATATCCCTTAAATTATATTATCGTACCAATTTTATGGTCTTTTTTGACAACTCTACTTACTAACTAACTTACAAATCAGGCACATGATTAAGTATAAAAATTATGCAGGATATCTATTAACATATTTGTTTACCACAAGCTTCAAGCGTGTGGCCGACGAGCTCCATGCTATTTTATGCCTATTTGATCCAAAATTGATTGCTGAATATGGGGCTATTTGAATGCACATTTTTGTGGGGTCCAGTGATGTGACAAGCACTGGATATGTTGTATGTTGAACCTGTATGTTGAAGTTGATTAAAGTCACGTGTGACCTAGTGTCACTTGTCACATTGCCATTACCACTTTACTTACGGATGGTCTGCTTTTATACAGACAAGTTGCTAACAACAGATCTTACTATTACGATTAATACAATACACCCTACTAATATTATAAAGGCAAAAGTCGAGATATTGGCCGTTGAAATGTTTGGCCTATGGCCAAGCTAAAAGGACTGCGCTGAAATTGTGTCCACATAAAATCAGGTCCTGAATTGACATAGATCTAATTTCTATAAATAGATGAATAATTATACATAAAATCGCATCGAACACATAAAAATTATCTATGTATGTAATCATCAGCCTATGTTAGTCCACTGTTGGACATAGGCCTCCCCTAATGAGCGCCATAGCGCCCTGTCTTCGGCTTGTCGCATCCAGCATCTGCCAGCAGTCTTTCGCAGATCGTCGTCCCACCTGGCCGGAGGGCGTCCTACACTACGTTTACCAAGTCGCGGTCTCCACTCAAGAACACGTTTACCCCAGCGGTTATCGGTTCTTCGCGATATATGGCCGGCCCACTGCCACTTCAGTTTGCTAATTCTCTGAGCTATGTCGATGACTTTAGTTCTCTGTCGGATCAATTCGTTACGAATCCTATCCTTCAGAGAAACTCCGAGCATAGCTCTTTCCATAGCTCGCTGAGCGACTTTGAACTGGTGGACCAACCCTATCGTGAGTGTCCACGTCTCAGCTCCGTAGGTCATGACTGGTAGGACGCACTGATTAAAAACTTTCGTTTTTAAACATTGCGGTATGGATGACGAGAAGACTCGACGTAGTTTTCCGAACGCTGCCCAGCCTAGCTGGATCCTCCTCTTGGCTTCCTTCTCGAAATTGTTTTTACCCAACTGCAAAATCTGCCCGAGGTAAGTGTACTCGAAATTGTTTTTACCCAACTGCAAAATCTGCCCGAGGTAAGGTCTCCCCTACTCGTATATTATTATGTATATCAGTTATCTAATATCCATAACAGAAGCTCTGCTTAGCTTGGGACTAGATAATGCAATTTATTAACAATCCAATAAATAAATAACTATTTATTTATTTATTTTTATTTACGAAAACAAAAACACATGTGAGCCATAGGGCATCAGCTAGTTTTACAACAAACTTGAAATATATTATGGGATACAGATAGTAAAATAAGTTGTACTAATTAATTATAGTTTCTTTCTTGAGCCTTTTTATAATTGGCGATGTTTATTGAATGTCTTGGATTTGACATTTCCTTAAGTGGATGTGAAGGCAAATGCGCATACGTAGCTCAAGGTTACATAATCGTTTTATTGACATGCAGAATACCAATCAAATAATATATAAGTATTTACAATGATTGAGCTAACTGCAGACAAACAATCTACATCAGTCGGAGAGTCCCCAAGACGCTGCATAATAGTTTGGTTACGATGAAGCTAAAACGGTTTAAAATTCTTTTTAAGAAACAGGCCGACATCATTTTTATAGGAATATCATCGTATCGTATCGAAAAGGTCCTCGTTTAGATGGAGTCTGTTTAAGCCAGGATATCTGCAGCATCATTAATCAACAGTATTAATCGTTTATTTACCGACTTTCAGCAAGTTATAAAATGTTCAGATCGCGTATGTTAAAAATATTTATCTGCAGCTTGTAAAAAAATGTGCATCGAACACATAACTCAAGCTAGCCACTCAGCCAATGCGCCATGGTGATATGATAATCGAAGTATCTGTCATATCATTTGTATTTGTCGTTTCCTTCCCTGTATCTTTGTTTATTTGGTGTGCAATAAAGAATATTTGTATTGTATTGTATTGTATCAACTTACCCGCTCCTAAAGAGTATTTTATGTAGATCGGCGATAACCTGTATTATAAATCGTAACCAGCATTTGGCCAAATTGTTTAAAAAAATTATCTTTAGACTTAATTTATTTATTAATTTAAAGAATTGAACGGCGTCATCTTTACTCATACAAAAAGCAGAACATGAATGCAAAACCTTACAATTTCCGAGTATATAAAATGTAAATCCTATTTTTTAGCCGTAAGTTTTGTATTCAATATTAATGTATGTAGAATATAAGGTCTGTGGATTTTGTAATACCAGTAAGAATAAATAAAATAAATAAATGTCCGACAGCGCCACCTACCAAAAATAGAGGTGAAGGGATCCCTTTCGCCACAAAAAGTATTTAAAAACTAAAGTAACATTCTTATTTCAAAAATCCAAACTTATTTCTTCTCTCGCCACCACGCTAAAGTTTCTCCGAAAGGAGTTTGTCACTGAGATGTTCCAAAGAAATTTCACTCATTTACAGATGGCTCGCTGATGACAACTTGCTATGGAAGGAACAGTGCCGCCGTATCGGCATTACCACATTGAAACGCGTCCCTCGCAACTTGCCTCGCTGCGCTAGTCCTTGGAAGGGAGCTTACATGCGCCAGTACTTGATCGAGAACAGGTAATTAACAGAAAAATATTTATACTTATTGAGAGTACCTAACACAAACAAACATACAAGGAATTAGAAAGGTGAGGTGACCGTTCGTATCTCCAAACTAACACAATACTTTACAAAAATGCTTTATTGTACACCAGAAAAATAACATAATAAAAGACATTACATAAGACAAGTACAATGGGCAAATGGGTTAATCAACAGCCGTTGGGGGAATCGTGCTCCTGAGTGAAGACCGCGTCTCGGCAAGCGTAGTATGGTACGCCCTCCAACCTGTGAAAGATTGCTGGCAGATAATTGATGCAGCAAGTTAAATACAGGGCGCTATGGAACTCAAGAAAGTGATCCATTCCTGAAGGAAACTTTGCTTACCTTATATTTTTATTAGTATTTTAACGTTTATTTACCTATTTTGTTATGCCGTGGTCATGATCAGTGTGTTAAGTAAACCTGTCGCGTAGTTTACATATAATCTGTTGATTGTATACTGTTGTTGATAAATATTTCTGTTGCTTGTTAAGTTATGTAATTATATGATTTCTATCTCACATTAATTATTTCTGCTATGTATGTACGCAGTTGATTGTATTATGTAGGTTAACTGTTTCCTTCGCTTTTTCACACTTTTATATGTATGTAACTATGTTTATTACGGTTTTTTATGGTTTTCTTAGTAAATTATGCATATTCGTTTAAAGTTATATATTTGCCGCAAATAGTACGTTGTTTTTCATGTACCAAGCATTTTTTCAAGTGTAGAAAACATTTATAGAACTTGTATTTGGGAAGAGCAAAATCGCACCCATTCACTCACACAGGCAAATATTATGATAATGTGAACTGTAACACGATACGCCATTTGGCAGTACCTGGGTTTGAATCCCACCTATTTTATCTGAGTATATTTTCATATTTCTTTTCTGTTAGTAAATCACCAAGTAAACATATTATGTATAAATACCACATAAAGTAAATATTTTTTGTTCGTTAATTATTTTTTATTTTACTTGCTTACTATTTGTACCTACTACCTGTTGTGACGTTGTGATTCATCAAAATTACCCCGATACCATATTACTTACCTACGTATTTAGAAAAATCTGAAGTAGGTAGGTACTAAGCATTGTTACAAACAAATTCATGTTTGTTTAGTAAGCATTCCTAATTGATTCGATTGCGATAAAACATTGATGGACTTTTCTGCGTACTCCTACGAAGGGACCTCGGTTCCTTACGGTATCACATAAAATAAAACAGAATCGTCGTATACAAACTGATCATAATGTTTATCTCATTCTCAATAAATTTATTTCTTTAGGATTAAAAAAGGCACTTAGATCAGTCAAATTTTATAGTATAAACAGCAGATACATAGTTATGTGCTAATAATTATTATCAAGTAAGAAACAAGGTGTCATTGATTTGCTCTAGAAACACTTCAATTTCAATGCAATTTGGATTATTTCGGATTTGTTAGCACAATAATTACAGGTAAAATACACAGTTGATCCTGGATCTAAAAAATAAAGATGTTCATTCAGATTAAAAGACGGTTCATTGTAAAACTGTCTCACTAACTTTTACTGGATGAACAAGTATTGAACTTTTTAAAAACTTTTAAGATTTGTCAAAATACAGAACCAGCAACCTAGTGTATTGCACATGGATGTCAATAAGGTATCGTGTATGTTGTATCGTTTTAAAAAAAACGATTGCAAGGTATTTCTTAATATGAGATATCACTTTAGATAGACTTATTGATTTTGTCGGATAACACTGAACTAGAAGGAAGGCACAACCGTATTGTCGGATTTCATCTTTTTTACACCATACTTCATTTCGGCTGCAACAATTCAAACAAGTACGACAAGTGCGAGTGTAACTCGCGCGCCGAGGGTTTTGAACTTTTGTATGTATTATTATTTCAAATTTCAAGTCAATAGCTGCAGTAGTTTCTGAGATATTAAGGATTCAAAACACAAAACAGACCCAAAGTGATTCCATAAGGGTTATGCAACCGATGATGGCAAAACCCCTTGTCGCGACGGTAACCTATCTAAGTAGTACGTACCTATCCTATCTCTATGATGTCGTTTCATTTACGACGACCTCTGTGGCGCGGTGAGCGAAGGTCCGCCTGCGACGCAGGAGGTTGGGGGTTCGATTCCCGCCTCGGGACAAATATTTGTACGATCTGCTATTATTTGTTCAGGTTGTTCTGGTCGTTTTCTAAGGATAATAAAAAATATCTATATATGTACTCGTATATTATTTATTATATTTATTATGTATATCAGTTATCTAGTACCCATAACACAAGATGCTTAGCTTGGGGCTAGAAAATGCTGTGTGAATTGTCCAGCATTATTTATTTATATTTATTTGCCTATGATTTCATTTGCGATCTTTGCGGTGACCAGAGTACTGCTGCTGCTTTTAGTATTCTTTTTTCGAATTTTTTTTTAAATTTTTTTTGTGTTTCTGGTTTTCCCTTTATAAATAAATAAATAATCTAATAAAACACATACATTAAAAATTTCTTCTATAAAGGTGCTCCTAGTAAAAGAAAATAAGTTGTTTGTGAGTGGCGCTATATCTAACGACTTACATATTCACATTTTAGATGGCTCCACAAACCGGTGAACAGTCCAATCATAATGCGTGGTCACGACGATCACGTGATCACGTGTCTTCAGTTCTACGGCAACCGGATCCTATCCGGCAGTGATGATACCACCCTCAAGGTGTGGTCGGCTGCCACCGGCAAGGTACAGTACACGTCAGCCTTAGCAGTTCACTGCTGGACATAGGCCTCCCCTGATAATCTATAGATTCTTGATTGGAATTCCATAATCTCCACGCTATTCGCATGCGGCGCTGGTTGCATGCTTGCTTCGCAGTTCGGTGGCGCTGCTGCTATAAAAATTGTTAAAAATTTACAGTTCATCAAAAACTGGGCATTTTACACGAAAACTTATCTGATCTGATCCGTTTCTTGTACAGCTGATAAAACATTTATATTGAAGAAACTGAAGTTTGAGCTAAAAACGTCGGAAATCTTAGTATTCTTTCCATCATTGCAGATTCAAAAGCTTTATTAAATTAAAATACTATAAAAACATCAGCCGAACTAATTACTTTGGTATGTAATTGTACAAAATATCTAGATACCAAGTCAATTTTAGGTTATTTAAAAAAAGCTTAAAAAAAGCTTTAGAAGCACTTAATCACAGAAGTCACCACATACAATCTGGGTTTGGTTTTTCATACCCTACAAACTATCAAGATAGGCTTACGTTTGTAAAATAAATAATATTAAGTTTTCGAGCCACCTGTCAACAAAATTACAAAAACTTTTGCTTATAAACATTAACACACTCGATATAAAATGTACGCGAAGCGCTTTCTTGCGTTTCCTATTTTTTGTACGCCAACCTTAGTTGTTCCCATAGGAGTTATGCTCAGCACAAGAAACACGATCGTTGGCATCAACTAAAGCTATGTATAAAATGATCAGTTTCTTGTTAACTATGTATAATTTTTTTTATCTGTGACTATTTATTGAAATATTATGGATTGCATTTTCTATAGCTAGAATGGTTAAGGTTGCTTGCCCCTTGCTGCCTTGTCTGAAAACCGATCCTGTACTGAATACAATAATATTATATACATATATATTGTAAATCTTCGTTGTAAGGGTGTTAGGCTTTAATAAAATTTACTTTGATAAATTCATAATCACAGATAGTCTGATGGAGTGAAACGGAACTAGGTGCGCATGCATGACTGATGTAAGCTGGCCCAAATTAACACCATGATGGGCTTCAGCTGATAGATGACGGTACGTTGGTAAGGTAACCAAGGCAAAGGAGACGAGCTTGATCATTCGACAGAGTTTCTTTTTCCGAAATCTTTACATCGTAAGGTGTGAAGAGAAGTTTTCTCTTCAGTGGTATTACTCTGCGAAACTGTTTGTTATGAATTGTTTTTTCTAGTCGACCCTTTTTATCTAAGTCCTTGTTGTTTTTCACCCTTTCGCTAAATCTCCCTGGAGATGATATGATGCTTCAATCAATGTGTAATCTACAAAGTTCAGATCTCTCGAGTGATTGATGTAACAAAAATGTGTGCCACGTGATAACTGAAGAACTGGAAGACGGCGTTGATATGGAGAGAGATCGCAGATCGTTGTCGGTCTGGGCAAATATGCCCGTAGTAGATTCGCATGTTGTATGGATGCTAATACCATCCTTATCATTAAGGCTAGACTTTGATGTTATCTGACGCTAAATAACAGCCTCTCTGCTCTATGCTGAGCAAGTTCCGAGGAAGCAGCAACAGCATCCCAAATATCTATCTACCTCAGATGTTCAGCTCACTCCTTAGACCTTATTACCTGCCATTCACACAGAGCCCTAAATCTCTGTAATAATATTATGTACCAACACTAAAAAAGTAGACTCAAGTGGTCTTGATAAACATATTTAAATATGAGTATTAAATGCTTGATTGTCCAACAGTGCCTTCGTACATTAGTCGGTCATTCGGGCGGGGTGTGGTCGTCCCAGATGATCGGTCACCTGGTGATCAGTGGGTCCACTGACCGTACTCTGCGTGTGTGGAACGCGAAGTCCGGTCGCTGCCTGAAGGTGCTTGCTGGTCACACATCTACTGTGCGCTGCATGCATCTCTACCAGAATAGGTGAGTGAGATATGTATCTATGCGTCTGTATAATGCGGTTATTCCCATTTTTGAAAAAAGCTAGTGGCTGGAACCTAAGTAATTAATATTCTAGTATGTATCTTTGCGTCTCTATGTAATGCGTTTAATTCCATTTTTGAAAAAGCTTGTGGCAGGAACCTATATAATTACTATGATACAAATAATAGCAGATCCTGTTGAGAAAATGATGAAATTACAAATCATTATTACGTTTGTAGCGTTGGGCGCTGAATATCCCAATTCAGCACCCACCCTTTTTACCCTTTATAGTGCAATAAAGTTGATACAAAAATAGAAGGAGTTTATTTGTGCTTCTCATGGAAGACTATCTTAACCAGCTGTGGACTAGTGGTTATGTAGGATGCCTAGCAAAATGTTCTTTTTACAATCGATCGAGTGTCATTCCAATACAAGATTTTATTTACCCATTGAGAGGTTCTTATGTTCTGCGCATAGAAAATTGATCTCATCATGTTTGTACTTAATTGAGACAAAAAAATATTGCTGAGCTAGCATTCTTGGGATCCTTCCCTCTACCCTGTGCCGCCGCAACGACGCTATTTATTTCCCTCTTGAGGGTTTGTCCTTGGTCAAAACATAAAATATACTCTGAGAATCAAATCTATGAAGCTTCTGCCCTGCTTTGCAATTTCTTTTATAATTTTCGACTCGCCTGGCCAAATTTGTACAAACTTGCATAAATACTACCAATTTGAAGCTTGCGCCATCTTAGACCACACCCTCACTTACAAAAGTAAGATTACAGCCAAAGAACAAAAAGAAATTCTAACGTAGTGAGATTTAGTCGCACAACGTACTCATTATAATTACGTTGTGTGTGACGAGTTTATTATTCAAATACGAAAAATTATTTGATACAATGAATTTTTTTTTTATAATAATTAATGCCGGATAGTTCACACAGCGTCATCTAGCCCCAAGCTAAGCAGAGCTTGTGTTATGAGTACTAGATGATTGATATACATAAAACAATATTATTATTATTTCATAGATAGATATTTTTAGTATACATAGAAAACGACCAGAACACCCTGAACAAATTTCTGCAAATCTTACAAATATTTGTCCCGAGGCGGGAATCGAACCCGCAACCTCCTGCATCGCAGGCGGACCTTCGCCCACCGCGACGCAGAGGTCGTAAAACTTTTTTTATAGCACCTTATTCGCTGTGCGTTAAAGTTTTTAACGAGTTTTTGTTGTTTTCTCTTATTACAATTACATAAATGTCATCGTAAAATAAAATATATAATAAAATATACAATATATAAAATATATTGTATCTATCTAGTATCGACTTAATATATTGCTTCTCAGCATCATCCGGCCCACTTCTTCAATCTTTTAAAGAATTTTTTTGCGATCAATGTTTTATGTTTGTGAAACAGCCAATGACAATATTTTTTTAGCTTGACAATTCACACAGCTTCATCTAGCCCCAAGCTATGCGGAACTTTTGTTATGGGTTCAAGTCGTCATCTTGAACCTACTAGTAACTAGTAGTAATATATTGATATTATTTAGATATATACATATATTTATCATACATAGAAAACCACCAGAACATCCGGAACAAAATATCTGCAGATCAAAGTCGACTTTGTCAACTCGACAATAGAGTCTCAAGACAATAATATGGTCTTTTAACACAAGCATTTGCGCTGCTCGTTGTGACATCTATAAAGTAAACGGATTCTGATATAATTCTGGAGTACAATGTTAAAAGGCGAATTAAACTTGTCAAACTAGGCCTCGAGCCAAAACTCATTTTTTTGGCACATAATATGGTTAAAATATCAGGAACCATCTATTAAGATGCAGTTTTGCTTCGTAGGTTGTTGCTAAATATTTGGTTCCTCCAAACTAGTATCTTCATTAGTTGTGCAGTTTTCTTGTAATATCAATAATTACAAGTTTAGCGTTTACGCATGTCCAAAAAGGTATGTCTGTCCCGCTTCTTTAAACGCAAAATCCTAATCGCACCAATGGCTGCTACTGTCTTCTTAATACCTTTCTCATGATTCTATTCAGCTTGTGAGAGACAGACAATTTAAGACTAAATATTTCACTTTCAGCATCATATTAAATATTTTACGACTAATGTAAAAACTTTGGCATAAGGGCGCATATATGCCAAATTTTTCATTATATAGCCACTCCACTGTCGACAAGAAAATAAATTTTTAACTTTAGCAGCCCACTGGATTCACTTTTCTGTTGGTATTCGTAGATATTTATTTTATTCAAGTGTTATCTTTAATGTTACTTCATTCATACCCCAAGGATGCTGGAATATACGGCCACAATTTATACTTCCCCTACTTTAAGCGTTTGTTGTGTTCTCTTTGTTATAATGTTTTCTATCTTTCTATCTATATCTTAAGTACTTTAATCCGTTGTCATCAGGGTGGTGTCTGGTTCCCGGGACGCCACGCTCCGCGTCTGGTCGATTCCCGACGGGCGGTGCCTTAAAGTCCTAGTCGGTCACATGGCCGCGGTGCGATGTGTGCAGTTCGACGGCAAAGTGGTCGTATCCGGTGCCTATGACTACTTTGTGAAGGTCTGGAACCCGGTATCAGGAGAGTGCCTTCATACTCTGGCGGGGCATACTAATAGGGTGTATAGTTTGCAGGTATGTTGTCTTTATTGATATTTTAAACTATGAAAAGCTTGATGGTTCTTCGGTGCGCATATTCGCACTCTTTGAAATAGGACCTACTGTAAGGGTAACAATTGATTGTAAATTAGGAAAAAACTAACACATTGCTTTTGTTTAATTAAAGGTTTTTATTTTACTTTGAAAGATAATCGAACAATGAGCAGCTTTGACAGTGAAATAAATTTCTGTCAACAAAGTAAATTAAAAAGTGAACGGTGTTCTAGACCTGTTACAATAGTGAAACTATGTTTTTTAGCCGTTAGAAGGCCGACGGTCTTCATATTTCTTGTCTATTGTTAGACTTAAAGGTCTTTTGCTTCATAATGATCAGACATATTTTGCATTCCACTAAAATTTTACTTGTTTATGAGCTAAGTTTGTAATCCTGTAGGATTCTTTAGAAAACTATGTTAGTTGATTTTGAAATCAGTTAGCTCTTTTCCAATGTGAGATACCCATCATTACCACCATAGGTACTATCTCGAACTCTATGATCTATAACTAAAGCCAATATAATATTGGCTTTAGTAATATTTGCGAAAACTGGCTGTCTTTATATTTATATTTCACTAGCCGCCCTGTATTCGCACGGGTATTTAACAAAAATTGCATTTTACGTACGGAACCCTAACTTTTACGAAAATATTTTATAGGCTATGTGCATCACGGAATGTAGGATTCGAATGGTGAAAGAATTTTTCGAATCGGTCCAGTAGTTTCGGAGGTTATTCGATTCCATCAAACAAGGTTGAAATCTTTCCTCTTTACAATATTACTATAGATTTCTTTGCTCGTGTTTAGCCTTAAGTCTTCCTAAATCATCAGTCTATAACAGTCCACTGCTGGACATAGGCCTCCCCTAATGAGCGCCATAAATGGCATTATTTATCATTTGGGGGTTATTAACCATAATCCCCACGCTAAGCATGATGCGGGTTGGTGATCGCAGTTCGGTGGACTTGTTCTGCAGAGGACGCTGCTGCCCGCCCCCTAGTCTGTCTCCCTTAGTCGCCTCCTACGACACCCACGGGAAGAGGTGGGGTGGTGAAATTCTATGCCGGCACCACACGGCGAGATATAAATTAAAATAATAATATAAAATAATGTAATTTCGTTACAGTTTGATGGTGTGCACGTGGTGAGTGGCTCCCTAGACACGTCGATCCGCGTGTGGGACGTAGAGACCGGTCAGCTGAAGCACACTCTGACCGGCCACCAGTCCCTGACTTCAGGAATGGAGCTCCACTCAAACATCCTTGTCTCGGGCAACGCAGACTCTACCGTCAAAGTCTGGGATATCACCACGGGGAATTGTCTTCATACACTTTCCGGTATGTACCCTTATACTACGACTACTTTAATGGATAAAAAGAATTGAAGATATAATGGATTCAGAATTAGGGAAATTTTAGGAAATGAACGAAGGGGTCGCAAATGTTGGATCACTGTGAAGCATTATCACCAAAATTAAGATATATATCCTTTAACAGGTGAATTGTGCCAGTCCGCGACTTCGCACGCCTAGTCCAGGATAAAAAGTAGCCTATAGATGTTCATAAATTCTTTATTGCACACACAAGTTATATCATACATAATGTGCAAGAAAATAATGGACATGTACAAAGGCGAGCTTAACCCTAAAAGTGTTCTTACAGCAAAATTACGGGTATTTAAACAATTTTTAAAGCGATAAGAATATGTTATTTTAGGAATATACCAGTTTAGGCTACTTTTGGGTCTATGAAAAATCTATCGGAGCCATTAAGCAGTTTCGTCGCAGTTTTCAGATAGCACTTTAAAACATTAATGTGATTACTATTAGAACTATACCGAGTGTTCTCTAAACGTTATTTTTGCGTTTCAGGGCCGAACAAGCACCAGTCAGCAGTAACGTGCCTGCAGTCTAGCAACCGTTTCGTGGTAACGTCATCAGACGACGGTACCGTGAAGCTTTGGGACGTGCACACAGGGGAATTCATCCGCAACCTCGTGGAGTTGGGATCGGGTGGTTCGGGCGGCGTGGTGTGGCGTATCCGCGCGTCGCCCACCAAGCTCGTCTGCGCTGTTGGCTCGCGCAACGGCACCGAGGAGACGAAGCTTCTCGTCCTTAACTTCGACCTCCCGGGTTCCTGCCGCAAGTGTGATGACTAGCATCAGCTAAACCGGCGTCTACTGCGCCGATATGCCAACCTCTACGCCCCCTGGCATTTCTAAGGCAATCACGTGCCTTGAGATTTCGCTTATGGACTTTTTCCCGCTCTGCTCGATCGGACGAATTCAATGTAATTTGTAATGTGAGTGTTCGCCTGATTGTGCAGGAGTGGGAGGTTATTGCTGTGAGGTTTTCGCTGTGTTAGGGTTACGAGGGATGCTAGTGACACTTGTGATTGTTATGTTTTCAAGGAGAGGTTGTGGGAGCGGTGTGAAGATAGTTGTAGGCAGACTGTAACAGTTGGAGTGAATCAACCCACCTACCAAGCTGAATGAATGGGTAGTTCAACAGTTTTGCGTAACTCTATACCATACTCACTTATTTTCTTACAATTCATTGTACCATTAATATAGTTCTAGAATAAAATGATCCGTAAGGACAATTGCGGCTACGAAGAGCATTGCCAAATTTCTGTACTTCATTTTTATCCCAAAGACCATTGGATCATAGTTCGTAAGTTTAATTATGTAAAAACGTTTACGTTTATTTCTGTGCTGCATTGTTTTCAATTACCAATATAAATTATGTTTTTTTTTTATTACTTTTTGACATGATGCTACATTGATTTCAATTACATATTATAATTATTTCATTTAAATATTACTTCTTGACATGATGCTGCATTAATTACAATTAGGAATTATAAATTAATTATTACTTGTTGAAATGATTATACTTCATTAAATCAGTGTGCACCTCACGCATAAACTGAGTACCTATTTACAAATCACAAACGGCGGATGCCATAAACGATTATCGTAGAATTTTCACCAGTATAAGATAAAAGCTGGATCTGAATGACCTGTGCGAATTATAATAGGCTCAAGTTAGCCGTAAGTGAATGACGATGTACGTAGAGTCCAACGTGATTTAGTAGATGCGATGGCGTTGCTGAGGTCGCTTGTGATATCCAGTAGTCCAGTATACGAGGACTGCTCGGGGCCACGTTATCACTCCCTAGATGTATAAGGCCCGGGCTCTTAAACTCGTTGCAATACGAACAATCACTTACGTGTGCCAATTATTACTTTATGTGTAATTCAATTTTATGGGTCATTGTAATGATATAAATCATTATTCTATTACTTACTTTCATAACCTACTAATTGTGTAGGAATAATTAATTATGTTTATGACAATGAAACATACTTAATAATATGACAACCACTTTAGTATTTAGAATTTATTCATTTTCTTTATATTTAAGATTAATGATAATCATTATTATTCAATCTTTGAATGTCTTAAATGTTTTCGTTATTGTTTTTTTTGTAAATGTGTAGAAATTAAAGTATTTTGTTAACAACTCACCATCATGCCTAAACTACATTATGGAACTTGCATCGAATATATCAGTAGAAAGTGTAATCATAATTTAATCTTATCTAACTTATTGCATTGTGTATAAGACTAGCCAGGGCACTGGGGATGCACCATTTACTACTGTATTAGTATATGTAAGGGATTATTTGATTCATCTTTATTGCTGGCATGTGCCCCAATAACTGATACAATTCCTGCCACATTTTCTGCCGAGCAGACCAATGATATTGTAACCAAATGTACACAAAATATTGTTCATTTGTTTGTGATATTGTATTTTTACAGAATATGGAGTGATATCTGTGACTTAGATACTGTAAACAAAGCAATACATACTAACTCTGTTCTAATTTACAATATGATAGTGTCTTCAGAACTGACAAATTTTATGACACAATATTACCCATGTGCGCTAGCTTAGTATTATAGTACATTACAGTTAATTACCTATTTAATCACCTATTTAATATATTAAATATGTACAATCCAAATATCTCAATACTAAAGGCCAGCAAGTTATTATAATAATTAATAGTCATAAGATAAATCATAATACAATATGCATAGATAACAATTAAACTTTTTGTAATATTACCGAATTTAGCTGTTCTTTTAGTCGTGTGCTTTTCAGAACACGCTCTTGATTTTTTACTATTGTAGGTGGCTATACACAATATCGCCTCTATGGCTGTATTTTATATTTGTTATGTACATGGTGGGGTCTTAACGGCCACTTATGTCGACTACCATGGAAGAGTGGATCCTAGGTAACATGAAACTGTATTTATAAGTGGTCCTTGAATATAACTCACCATACGTATATTTATACTTTGTATTATGGTCGTTGAAGAACGTCAAATGAAGGCGAATTACTTCGATGATGGCTGTAATCTATACATAATGAAACAAAGACTGAGAAGCATAGATATAGTTTAATATTTAAAGTATTAACGTAGTTACTGTACTACCGAGCATCACAGCACCGTCTTTCTTCAGTGTCACCTCTTATTTCGGATATCCAGTATAATTATGTAAAACAGATGTTTCCATTTGTTATATAGTTGGACGACTCAATGCTGTTCTTCTATTTTGTTCTTAGTTATTTTAATTATTAGTAACTCTAAGTGATTGGATATTTATCATGCATCTTAAAATTATAATAGTTTGTTTCGTGAGGTTAGGCTTGGTTTAACTATAACTGATTTCGAGATCATTTTTTAAAACTCAATTCCTGAATTATTTTTCTGGTTTGTACATTGTCAGTCTTCCAGTAAAGTATGTATTTCACCATCATACAAACTATGGTCTACTGACACTTTTCATATGCAGCTTATAGCTTGTTTAAACCTTTTATTGAAACATTGTATGTATTTTATATACTAACTTTTACAATTTAGCTTGTTTATATTAATGGGGACCCTTTTGTCTGTTATTTCTTTATTATATTGTGTAGAACTCTATAACAATGACCTTTATCTAAGTTTGATGATGGTACGCAAGTCAGCTTAGTCAAAGTTAATTTCTGTTCGCAGACAACAATTTGTAGAATATTTACATCCCGGTACCTACAAATAAATTCAAACAGGATTCTAGTCATCGGACTAGCATTCAGTTGCACTTTGTGCTCTTATTTTACATATTAGTTCATCAGATACCATAGGTACCTGTACCTTCATTCGACGCAACGGGGTCCCTTTATTTATCTAACCTCATGACTACCAAGCATTTCTGTACGTTCATGTCAAATTGAATTTGAATGTCAACACCAATCTTAGATTATAGGGAAGTGGAGTAAAGTATCACCATGTATTTATATTAAACATTAGTTTAGGCGATATTCGGCTGAAATAAAATGGGGTTGTTTCGATCAAGACATTGGTTTTATTTAGTGGACTTAAATGTTCAAATGTGTTGCAGATTATTTAGTGGGGTTCATGCATGAGTTATGTAGTTTAGAATACATAAGTTGATCAATATTACTATCTTCACAATTGGCTAATTATTAGCTTTATAATTTTTTTGTTATGTTACTATAATTTCTTTTGATTTCCGCTTTATTAATAAATTCAATTGTTTTCAGTTTGATTTGTTTCAATTTTATTATATATACCTACAATAATGTAGGTAGGAATGAAATCGCTTGCAAGAATTTTATGAATTTTAATATTATCTAGTACCTAAGTATATTGATAATATGCTGAAGATACAAAGGTGCTATGGCGCTCATTAGAGGAGGCTTATGTCCAGCAGTGGACTAACATAGGCTGATGATGATGATGTATTATTTATTATCCTAAGCGCAAATCTAAAGATTTCTTTGAGTACAGTCACCAGCATAAATATATGACTATGGGCAGCGCTGCAAAAATATCTGATCATCAATTGAACTTATAATTATGTGACGATACGTAGGATGTAGAAATATGTGATGATTTACATCCGGCAAAATAATCTTTTGTTTTGTAAAAGCATAATATAGGATCACGTAAAGACTGCATTAATATCTGATACAATTAGCAGTAAGAAATATCTCAACAATCTGCAAGAATGAACTTTATATACCTAAGCATAGAGCCGTGATTTGAACGAAACAGTATGACGCTTCTTGAAAAGAGCATCAATCTGTCATTGGATATTGCCGCTCACGTCTTATTTTCTCTGAAAAACGATCATATGGAATTGTTGTAATTGTCGAATTTGACACGGAAGCAATATTGGACTACCAGTCTCTTTCTCACAACAGTGGTTTAACGTTAGGAAAAATCTATACACACTCTTTTTATCAGCGCCCTCTTCCTGGTTTCATTGTCACGGATGCCCATTCTATTCAAGGTGTTTGTTTACATGTCAGGAGAAGTCATTGTGAGATTTTTATTTTTTGCCCGTGTTTTCGACTTATTTATTGAGCAAAACTGTAATATAAATTGAAAATCATATAGAAGAGGTAGGTACCATGAAGTGTTCTGTAGCAGGCTGAGGCCTATGCCAAAGCAAAAACAGGCCGAATCTAACCTTACACCGGTAAGTGGCTAACATTTCGTTAAATTGGTGTCTATTGTACATTGTATTTTGATATAAAGTGTGTAAAAACCTATTATTTTGAATCATCTTTATTGTGAGCTGTAGAAACCCGCAATATTCTCAATATTTCATTCACATCGCAGACATAAAAACCGGTGCTAGTGTTGAACATCATCGAACATCGAACGTTATCGATAAATTAGGTAAGATCAGTATGGGTACCTAAGTGTAACTATTGGGCAAGTGTAGAGGACTTTTTTATTACGAAAACCATTTGAAAACCATTTTTGGATTCAAAATAAACATTGACAAAAATATGACACACTGCCCCGTGTTGACCTTAGAGGTGCAAGTCCATCTTAACGGACTTGAACCTCTCCACACAAGACCACCGGACACAAAACCACTGATGATGTGTTGACCTTAATAAGTTACGTATTTTTTCTTGTTTTAGTTTACCAAGAAACGAAAGCCGGCGGAGGGAATCGTAAGAAAATATTGGCTTAGAAAATATCCGGCCAGGAACTCAAGACATTCATGTTTGCACATCGCACTTTGAAGACAGTGCATTCAAATCAGAAAAGCTTCCAAAACGTCAGGTTATAACAAAATACAAAATATATGCGATCAATACAGTTAAAACAGTGTTTTATTACATATCCTGCTCCTGCTTCACCTCCAGTAAACTCTCGGATCCAGCTCCAATTCCGAAAATGAGGGTTTCCTTCGATTTCTCCGGGATCCCACCATCAGATCCTGACTTGGTTCCAATGGGACCACCTCAGAAATGCGCTCTTCATAACATAGTATAAAACAAAGTCGCATCCCGCTGTCTGTCTGTCCTTCCCTATGTATGCTTAAATCATTAAAACTACGCAATGGATTTGGATGCGGTTGTTTTAAATAGATAGAGTGATTTAAGAGGTAGGTTTACATGTATAATACATGCATAATATAGTAGAGGAACACTGACAATTTAAGAGGTTTCCGTGCAAAGCCGGGGCGGGTCGCTGATAAATGTAAATATATTTTCCCGTCGCCTATAAGTAAGTTCGTTCTGACCTTACTTTACAGTGGCGCTAACTGGTGAGTACAAAAACGGTAGCCCTCATTGATACAAAAAAAATATACAGTTGAACATAGAACCTTTCCTTTTTTGATGTCGATTAAAAAGACAAGCTCGTCCATCGATATAATGTTATCGACTAGACGAACAAGTGAACATCCCTAATCCGCCATGTTGTTCTACCGATTTGTTTACATAGGTATCCAAGGAAAGTACATGCTTAGGGCACTTCCATAGACAATCGTTTTTCTGAGCTTATTTTAGCATTTTAGTCGTCGGTGGCCAGTGTTATGTTATGATTATCTATCAAAAACTCCTTCGTGTATGACCGTTGACATAACATTCGAAGATTCAAAAAGCCACCATACCATTTTAACCAATGTAATCTCCTTGCCAAAAACTCTTCTTTTATCAAATGCTGACATCAACATTTCCCACCGCAGCGTTTAATAAACTAGAGGTCCACCCTGCCTTCGCACGGATATTAAACCAAAACTTCAGATATATTTTACACACTAACGCGTTATGTTTCACAGTTTTCTTAAGGATCCCTTACTTTTTTAGCAGTATTGGGGTTTTGACACTGGACTTGGGACTGGCCGTAGAGAAAAAGCAAGCAGCGTAGCCATAACATAACAAGAAGTTGAATGTATTGCGCACGTTATTAAACTTTACATGCGGATCCCTAATTTTTTTAAATATTCTATCGCATGTTCATCACGGAAAACTTAGAATTCTAATGGTGAAATAATTTTTCAAATTTTGTCCACTAGTTTCGGAGCCTATTCAATTCAAACAAACAAACAAACAATCAAATCTTCACTCATTATAATAACAAATTCTTGTATTTGACGGCGCCACGTCTTGGTTCGACTTTGTAAAGCACGTGCACCGACCGAGCGAGCGAACAATACCTGCCCCGGCCCGCATTTTTACCTCATTAGTGTAGTTAGCCTTAAGTGAGTGGCCGCTTGAAAACCGGTCCCGGCTTGTTTACGCCGAGCGCGCGTATATAAAGCGCGCGCTCTGCGGCAAGAGGGCATTCTCGCTTCGGCGCTCGCTCAGTGCACATGCTATCGTAGTGCCCTAGAGTTATTCTAGCTGATACCTAGCTTATATTATAGCCGATAGATAAAACAATTAATGAAAATCTGATTATTAAACAAACTTATTGAAACGAATATTTTGGTTTATCTGACAATGTCTGAGCTTCCTCCTATATCAGAAGTATCGGATCTGCCCCCACAATCTTCACCTGACGTGGTTAATAATTTTACGACGATGTTCTCATCTGGTATCGAAGCAATTCTTCAGAAAATTGCCGATAGTATGGCTTCCCATCCAGTTGCACCAAACGCTCGCACCATTTTAGTCCCTTTTGACCCTGACGTACCAGAATCCGACGTAGCCAGTTGGTGTGCCTTAAGCGAAATGATAATTACTAAAAAGAAACTCGAAGGTGTAGATCTTATTTGTACTCTCACCCACTCTCTGAAGGGTCGTGCTGCTATGTGTCTTACGCAAATCCAGCCTGAAAATATTTCCTGGGATACAATCAAAGGGTTATTATTATCAAAGTTCTCCAAGCCTATGATGATGCAAGATCATTTTGACCTGATTATTAAGTTCCAAATAGAAGGCAAAGAATCTCCGTCTGAAGCAGGAATGCGATTATGGCATCTCATAGAAAAAATCCCAGAAGCTAACCTGGCAGAAAACGTGATAGTCGGTTTCGCCATTTCTGTCCTATCTCAGTGTGATGATAAAATCCGTCGAGAACTGAACTCCGTCGTCATTAACGACAAAAGTCAACTCTTTCGCACCCTCCGTGGCTTCTCTTTGAAACGCAAGACAGACGAACCATCCATTAATGAAACTGATGCTAAAAAACCTCGTACAGCTGTCCCTTTTCGTGGAAACTGTAATTTCTGCGGCAGGTTTGGACACAGAATCTACGAATGTAAGGATAAACAGCGAGCTACTTTTAAAGGACCCTCTGTTCCAGCAAAACCACTACCACATCTATCATCAGTGAAGTGCTACATCTGCGGTGATCCTTCACACGTCGCATCGGGCTGCCCCAAGCGCTGGACGAAGAAAGAAGATGCCAAGCCGAGTACCAGCACCAGCAGCAAGCAAGTGAACTTGTGCTCCAAGGCCGCCCGAGGTGTGTTAAAGATAAGTGAAATTAAGTTACCTTTTATATTTGATTCTGGATCTGAATGTAGTTTAATAAGACAGGGCAATTGTAATCTGATTCGAGGTGAAAAGTTTCATGAACAAGTTATATTGAAGGGAGTAGGACAGAAAAACGTTGTCTGCACATCACAAATCAAATGTCAAACCCAGGTACAGGGCATTTCTCTCATTGTGACCTATCACATATTACCAGATGCGTGCCTCAATGAAGATGTTTTGTTGGGTAGGGATATTTTAGAGGAAGGACTTTCGGTTCACATATCTAATGAAAGCATAACTTTTTCTAAAACCAGAGTTTCAAACACCTGCTCACAATCTAAAGAACCATTTGACTTAAGTTCAATTGACACTGACCTTACGGGTAGAGATAAAGAACTGTTAATCGAAATACTAACCAAATATTCGGGAAACTTTGCTCAAAATCTTCCAATCTCTCGAGTTACGACTGGAGAGTGTCAAATTAACTTGATAGACCCTAATAAGACTGTTCATAGGCGTCCATATAGGTTGTCCCCTGCTGAATTAGATACTGTAAATAGTAAAATTCAGGAATTACTAGATGCAAATATAATTCGAGAGAGTAACTCTCCGTACTCCAGCCCGATCCTATTGGTAAAAAAGAAAGATGGAACTGATAGAATGTGTGTAGATTATAGAGAGCTTAATAGTAACACGCAACCAGATAGCTATCCCTTGCCACTTATTAATGATCAGATTGATAAATTACATGGTGCTCACTATTTTTCCTCGATAGATATGGCTTCTGGGTTTCATCAGATACGAGTTCATAAAGATTCTATCCCTAAAACCGCTTTCGTTACGCCGACATCTCAATATGAATGGTTATCTATGCCATTTGGCCTCCGCAATGCTCCTCAGGTTTTTCAAAGGGCTATAAATTCAGCCCTTAAGCCTCTTAAAGACAACAGGATTCTAGTTTATATGGATGATGTGCTTTCTGCATCAGAAACTATCGAAGAAGGGTTGTCAAGTCTTGATAAGTTGCTAGATACCCTCTCTAAAGCTGGATTCACATTTAACTTCAAGAAATGTTCTTTCATGAAAAAGAAAATTGAGTATTTAGGCTTTGTAATATCTGCAGGTCAAATAAGACCAAACCCTCGAAAAATCGAAGCATTAAAAAATGTTCCAACACCAAAGACTGCGACACAAGTCCGACAATTTATCGGTTTAGCTACGTACTTTCGGCAGTTTATTCCAAACTTCTCAAAATTGATGAAACCCTTATACCCATTGACCTCAGTTGGAAAAGGTAAAATTACCTGGACTAGTGAACATGACAAAATTCACAAAGAGATTATTAAAATTCTTGTATCAGAGCCAGTTTTAACAATTTTTAAACCAGACTTATCTATCGAACTTCATACCGATGCCAGTAGTGACGGATATGGAGCTGTTCTTATTCAAAAGGAAAACCACCTTCCCCACGTTATCGCCTATTTCAGCCATAAAACCACTGAGGCAGAGAGTCGCTATCACTCTTACGAGTTAGAAACTTTAGCGGTAGTTAAAGCTGTAGAACATTTTCGTCATTATCTGCACGGACGTAGATTCACAGTCTTCACGGATTGTAATGCTTTAAAAGCTTCTCATTCTAAACGGGACTTAACACCTCGGGTCCATAGATGGTGGGCTATATTACAATCTTATGACTTCAACATTGTTTACAAAGAAGGAAAAGCTATGGCACACGCGGATTTTCTGTCTCGTAATCCAATAGAATTAGAGAAGCAAAAACAATCTGCACCTAAAGTTAAAATTGTGAATCTCTCCGAGTTAGAACAGGGATGGTTATCAGTAGAACAATTACGTGATCCTGATATATCAGATATTATAACTAAGTTACGGTCAAACGAATTACCAACTGAAGTATCGCATACTTACGACATACGACAAGGCATCCTATACCGCAAAATTGAAAGAGCAAAAACTACAAAATGGTTACCTATTTTACCAAGATCTTTAATTTGGTCTGTCATTAATCATGTCCACACTGATATAAAACACCTTGGTTATGAGAAAACTCTAGATAAACTGTACGAACTGTATTGGTTTCAAAACATGTCTAAATTCGTGAAAAAGTTTGTAGACTCTTGTGTCATTTGCAAAGCCTCAAAAGGACCTTCAGGAGCCCAACAAGTGCGTTTGCACCCAATCCCAAAGTTAGCCATTCCATGGCATACTATTCACCTAGATTTGACGGGAAAACTCAGTGGTAAAAGCGAAAGAAAAGAATATTGTTCAGTAATTATAGACGCCTTTACAAAGTTTGTCATTCTGGAACATTCTTTAACTCTAAACTCTTCAGATGCTGTTAAAGCATTGAAAAAATCCGTTTACTTATTTGGTACCCCAAAACGAATTATTGCTGACCGAGGACGTTCTTATGATAACCTAGATTTCAAAACTTTCTGTAAGGATCACAATATAGAACTTCATCTAATTGCCACGGGAACTAGTCGAGCCAACGGACAAGTAGAACGTGTCATGCGAACCCTAAAGAGCATGCTTACAATTGTTGAATGTGATACAGACTCCCTATGGCAGGACCAATTAGGAGACATTCAATTGGCTTTAAACAGCACGCGTTGCAGGGTCACAGGTTTCACTCCTATCCAACTAATGTTTGGGATTCAGGGTAATTCATTAGAACTATCAAAAATTACTCCACATTCAGACGACACTGATAGGCTAGACCTTGAAACTGCTCGATCAAATGCATCCAGTAACATTCAGAAACTATCTCAATCTGATACCATCCGCTTTAACAAAGGGAAGGCAAAAGTACGACCTTTTTCCGTAGGTGATTTCGTTTTTGTTAAAAGTGAAGAGAGACACCAAACTAAACTAGATCGCAAATATAAAGGCCCTTTCAAAATCACTGCAGTTTTAGAAAATGATCGCTACGAGTTAAGGCATATTAGTGGAACTAACAGGGTATACAAGGTATCTCATGAAAATTTAAGGGAAGTACCTCGGGGTCAATCTGGTTTAATCGAAATAGCAGCAAATTACAGTGATGACGACGTGACGGCGCCCTATGAACTTATTCATGAAACTGACCACGACCAGACAATATGTGTAGGTAGTGATACAGAAACAGCGTCGCTTAATAGCAGCACTATTTCAGCAGAATCTCATACCTTATCAGCCAGCAGCATTTCTTCAAATCATCGCCGGTCACGTTATAGCTCCTCAGACTCTTTAGATCAAGAACCTATTGAAATTGTAGCACACGCACATGTACATCAAGAAAATGCAATATAAGTTTCTGATTATCAGCCTAGACTATATCGATTATAATTGTAAGTTGTATGGGTGTTTATAATTGATGTAAGTAGTAATAGAACTCAGTGGTCAGTGACGACGAATAGGTATTTAAAGCGATAACCTAATAGGGTTACAGTAGTATAGTAGGGTTAGGTAAAAAAAAATAATAATAAAAAAAAATAAAATAAGAATTAAAAAAAAAAATGAAAAGCGAAAAAAAAATTGTCGCCCATGTCAAAGCCAGTTGTGTGCAGAGAAGATTCAAATTAAGGCGAAAAAGAAAAGTCGCCGCTGATGAGATTCAAATAAAGGCGAAAAAAAAAAGTCGCTGAAATCCAGGCCAGTTTAAAACTGAAGGGAGTTAAACGAAAAAAAAAAAAAGAAAGAAAGAGGCGAAAAAAAAAAGAGTCGTATAACTTCAGGTTGGTTTTATACTGAAGGGATTCTAAGTTGCGCTACAGAGACAGTTTTGTCCAGACTAGCATAAATTGAGCCCAGTTTAGTACTGTGATTTCGGCCTAGAGAATTGTCTCTATCAGTAGACTATCACTAAACCTAAGATTTATATTGTCAGGATGAACGAACAATAACGTTGATTTCTTCTCCTCAGATGATGACCTGTAAGCCTACGCGAACGAGGACGTTCGCATGTCAGCATGGCCGTGACGGCGCCACGTCTTGGTTCGACTTTGTAAAGCACGTGCACCGACCGAGCGAGCGAACAATACCTGCCCCGGCCCGCATTTTTACCTCATTAGTGTAGTTAGCCTTAAGTGAGTGGCCGCTTGAAAACCGGTCCCGGCTTGTTTACGCCGAGCGCGCGTATATAAAGCGCGCGCTCTGCGGCAAGAGGGCATTCTCGCTTCGGCGCTCGCTCAGTGCACATGCTATCGTAGTGCCCTAGAGTTATTCTAGCTGATACCTAGCTTATATTATAGCCGATAGATAAAACAATTAATGAAAATCTGATTATTAAACAAACTTATTGAAACGAATATTTTGGTTTATCTGACAATGTCTGAGCTTCCTCCTATATATTCATATTTATATACGTAAAACGAAATCTGCTGAAATAATGTCATAACATAAAACGTGAGACAGCGATATCCAATGACAGGTTGATACTCTTTTCAAGAAGCGTCAAACTATTTCGTTCAAATCACGGCTCTATGCTTAGGTATATAAAGTTCATTCTTGCAGATTGTTTAGATATTTCTTACTGTTAATTGTATCAGATATTAATGCAGTCTTTACGTGATCCGATAATTATGCTGTTACAACGGTGCAAACGATTATTTTGCCGGGTGTAAATCATCACATATTTTTACATCCTAAGTATCATCACATAATTATACCTTCAATTGATAATCAGATAGTTTTGCAGCGCTGCCCATAGTCATATATTTATGCTGGTGACTGTACAGCCTCGAATGCAAACCGCGAATTTACAGTTAAATCCAAGAGTAATCATTGTATCAGAGAACGTAAGGTTTTCAAAGCCAGCGTGATCATCTTTATTTTATACTAGCGGTCCGCCCCGGCTTCGCACGGGTATTAAACAAAAATTTCAGAAATTATACACACTAAAACGATGGGTTTCACAGTTTTCATACGGATCTTTACTTTTTTTAACAGCATTGGGGTTTTTGACGTTGACTCGACATTCCAAAACTGACACTGGCCGTAGAGAAAAAGCAAGCACCGTGCGCTATACAACCTCTTTCTATTCTGACGCGCCATAATAGAAAAAGAGGTTGAATATACAGCCCACGGTTCAATTATTGAATTTTTCACGCGGATCCCTAACTTTTTTGGAAATATTATATAGCCTATGTTCATCACGGAAAATTCAGGATTCTAATGGTGAAAGAATTTTTATACTCGGTCCAGTAGTTTCGGAGCCTATTCAATTCAAACAAACAATCAAATCTTTCCTCTTTATAATATTAGTATAGACTAGCGGTCCGCCCCGGCTTCGCATGGGTATTAAACAAAAATTTCAGAAATTATACACTAACACGATGGGTTTTCACAGTCTTCATACGGATCCCTTACTTTTTTAACAGCATTGGGGTTTTTGACATTGTTTCGACACTCCTTATCTGACACTGGCCGTAGAGAAAAAGCAAGCATTCTATTATGGCGCGGTGCCATAATAGAAAAAGAGGTTGAATACATAGCGCACGGTTTAATTAATGAATTATTCATGCGGATCCCTAACTTTTATGAAAATATTATATAGCCTATGTTAAAAAAACACAAAAACAAAAACATAGTTACTAATCTAAACATTTGGTTTCTATAACTACCTGTGCTATCTGTAGGAGTTTCGGTAGGTTACTATTGTAAAATATGTCCACACTGTTCGCAGACAAGATATTGAGGAGATAGATAGCGAGTGACATGGGGGCAAATTTAAGTAGGTTGGTCCTACAGCTGCAGCAAGCACTCCCACTCTTCCCGTGGATGTCGTAAGAGGCGACTAAGGGAAACACACCGGGGGGCGGGCAGCAGCGCCCTCTGCAGAACAACTCCACCGAACTGCGATCCCCAACCCGCAGTGCCCTAAGCATATGCTTAGGGCACTTCCATAGACATCGTTTTTCTGAGGTACCTACTCATATTGATAGGGTCTTTATTACTTGACAGTCAAATTTCAATGTAACCTCAGGCGCATACTTATTTCGATCCTCACTAAGCTGAATCGGCAGTGACTCACATAAAAAACGAATCTTGTTTGTTTGACAAAAAAAGCGTTGGAATTGAGTTCGGATCACTTGAGTGAATTCGAGTTCGAGATTTGAACGTTTATGGAATGCGCCTGCAGGTGAGCACAATGTTTGTGCTGTGGCAACAAAACCTATTTGGTACATCAAATTAATCATCATCAAACCACAGTATACCTAAACACTGTGATCAAACCATGCAGGTCCAGTGGTGGAGTACAAGAACCTGCCTATTTATTAGTAATGGCAGTTAATTAATTAATCGCCGAACTGGAACATGTCTTCTGAGTCAAATAATTTATGCGGCGACATTTCTAACCGTATAGGTTCCTAGGAGGTTCCTAGCTACTGACCGTAATGTCTTAGGTGTTAGGGTCAATAACCCTCTGTATATTTTCTTGAAAATTGCACTGCTTATTTTGCCCTAATTAGTATCTTTGTATACTTAGAGATATCTCATCTTTGGATATAAAATTTTCATTATTAGATTCTGGTTTAAGCGTAAAGTAGGTACAGGATTAAAATATATTAAACTAATATTAAAGAGGAAAGATTTGATTAGGTACCTACCTACCAATTTGTTTGTTGGAATAGGCTCCGAAACTATTTGACTGATTTGAAAAAATCTTTTACCACTAGAATCCTACATTATCCTTGATGAACATAAATAGGCTATAGAGTATTTAAAAAAAGTTCCGTATGAAAACTTTTGACCGAAACAATGTCATTTGATAAAAAGGGATAGGGTATAACCAAGGAACTTATGGTATAACTGATTCATGTATCGATGTTTTATAAACTCGCTATTAACGATTTTTAATTCAATAATGCTACTTTGTTATTCTTTTTACGGTTTTGACATCGGTTTCAAAACCCTCATGCGATAGCTTTGTCTGTTTTGTGTTTTGAATCCTTAATATCTCAGAAACTACTGCAGCTAATTGACTTGAAATTTGAAATAATAATACATTTTGTGCGCCCGCACAGATTTATAGAAAAATAAATGAAAATAAATGAAAAATCAAAATGAAGATTTTCGGTAGGTACAAATTTTGAAATGGAAATTTTAAATGGGTCCTACAGAGTCGAAAGTACACGTATACAGGTATCAGGTAAAAACAATACTTTTTGAAATGTCATAAACTAATTTTCATAAAATGGGGGCTATTTCATTGAGAGCAATATCAAATCAAAGGTATGGACAATTCAAAACAGGTTTTGAAAATCGTCTTAGTTTCATACCTAGTGAAAAAGGTTGAAAAAGTCGAGAAAAAATATTGTGGGTACCAACCCACTAATCTCTGTAGTAGTAACTGTAATAGTTGTTTCACAGCGCCCCAAAACCACAGTTATACACATTATGGCAAAACCGTTGTTCTCAAAATTTCTAACTCCATACTCAATGTCCATACTCCACTCCGCTCCGAAATTTTTAATGTAGGTAATTAAATTAGGTATGGAATTAATGAAATCCACCGTGCTCCAAAAAAATATGAGAAGAGTACCTAATGTAAGTATCCAGGATAATCCACACACCATCATTTAGCCACAAGCTAAGCAAAGCTTGCGTTATTATTGGTACTACTACTACGATAGATGTTAATAAAGTATAGGGTATCACATTAGATGATTTATTTTTGTGGAACTAAAAAAGTACTAGAACACCCGAACAAAAATCTGCAAATCGTACAAATATTAGTACCGAGGCGAGAATCAAACCGCAACCTCTTGCTTCGTAAGCGGACCCTGGCCTACCGCGCCAAGAGGTCGTCAATATACGTCGGTACCTACCTACCTTAACAAGTTCAAAACCCTCGGCGCGCGAGTTACCCTCGCACGTGTTTTTAGGGTTGTGCCATCGTTTGCAAAACCCTTATGGGATCGCTTTGGTCTGTTTTGTGTTTTGAATCCTTAATATCTCAGAAACTACTGCAGCTATTGACTTGAAATTTAAAATAATAATACATTTTGTGCGCCCGCACATATATATAGAAAAATAAATGAAAAATCAAGATGAAGATTTTCCATACCTACCTACAAATTTTGAAATCAAAATTTTAAATGGGACCTACAAAGTCGAAAGTCGTATCAAATGAAAGGTACCTACTTGTTTGTAGATTTCAAAATAGTTTTCGAAATTTTGGTAGATTTTATACTTTTTAAAATATTTTGAAAAAGGTCAAAAAAATTACCAATCCCCCCCTCCCTATCTACGAAGATTGCAGAGCGATCGACGTGATTGTAGCAAGTGTTTGTAGATATGGATCTATATTTTACAGGAAAAATATAGAAGTCTGGCGACTCACTTTATTTTCGTAATATCTCTGCATTCAAAGAGGTACTTTTATTTTAATTATTGGTAGATTTAGGTAGAATTAAGGTAGATTCGACCCACATTTATTCTATGCTGATTCGTAACACTACACCCGCCATTCTGATGCACACTGTAAATTTAATACTTTTTGAAATATGGTCAAAAAACTAATTTTCATGCAATTATGTATTTCATTGAGAGGTAATATCAAATCAAAGGTATGGATTTCGACAATTCAAAACAGGTTTTGAAAATTGTCTAAGTTTCATACTTAGTGAAATAGGTTGAAAAAAGCCGAAAAAAATTGTAGGTACCAACCCACTAATCTCTGTAGTACCTAACTGTTATAGTAACTGCACCAAAACCGTTGTTCTCAAAATTTTTGAGAAGAGATTATGTATCCTAGATAATCCACACAGTATCATTTACCCACAAGCTAAGCAAAGCTTGTGTTATTAGTATTACTACGATAGCTGTTATACTTAATAAAGTATAAGTAGGTATCACATTAGATGATTTATTTTTGTGTACAGAAAAGGACTAGAACACCCGAACAAATAATCTGAAGATCCTACAAATATTAGTCCCGCCCGAGGCAGAAATCAAACCGCAACCTCCTGCGTTGTAAGCCCACCGCACCAAGAGGTCGTCATATAACCATCTAGCTAGAGAGCATCACCATTGGCTCTTGGTCTTTAGACAGACACCTACGAAAGTACAGTAAATACCTACCACTTGCAAATTAATTGTATCATAGATGTTCTTTATTCCTTCGTCCGAGGTAAATTAAATTTTAAATAATAGTGTATGAATAGTGAGTACTAAAATATTACTGAATAACGAAGACTAGAACTAGGGTGGTTTCCTATGAAATGAGGAGAGTTAAGGTAGGGGGAGGGCATGCCTATTTGGGAAATGAAACATTAACTTTTAGGCAGATTTGATTTATTTCCAAGCATGCAAAGTTAAATTTTATTAGAACAATAGAATGCTGAACATCCACGTCCGCTAGTTGGTGTGAAGATTAAACACAATTTTACTTTACATAATATTTTAAGCAGCACATATAGAATGGAAACCATTCTCGTCCTAGCCTAATTACCTATAAGTAAATTTCATTTACAAAAGTGTTCCTTAGATTAAACACAATTTAATAATTTGAATAGAATGCTGAGCATTCTATTTGAATTATTGAGGATGAGACTTAGTTTAATTACCATTATAATTTTATATTTAAGTACCTAGAACAAATATAATGTGAAACCTCGTGCACTGGATAAACACAATTTTAGTATTAATACAAGCAGCATAAAAATAGAAAGACTACCATCTTCGTCCTAAACCTAAATGGTCACAAAAATAATGAATGAACTTATAAGTAAAATTTTTATGTAATGTATTATTTGTTGAATATTCATGTACAAATAACAATGTCAGACATACTACATTATACAATAATAATAATATTTTGGTCATACGCACAAATGGATTAAATACAGGAATATATTCCGCAGGATCATGTTAAGAAAAGTTGTAATGTTATGTTTACTTATTCATTTACGAGTCTTTTACGCCTTCAAGCAAAAATAATAATATGATATATATTAATCCTAGAACTAAACCTATAGTATATAATAAGAAAGAAGCTATGATAGTTCGTTCATAAAGCAGAAATGGTGTGAATACAACATTGAGTAAATTATTGTTAATACGATCATAGTTGATGAAAAATCCTAAATAAATGTAGCTCTCATGGTAACCCGGTTTATACAGCCACCTGCAACAAACATAATAATTACTTAGGGAAAGGAAATCAACAGCCCTGATTGTAAGTGCGGGACCTGCTTCATCATTAATCATTATCCGTTCAGTAGAAGGTACCTAAAGCCTGACATAAGATGCTCTCTATGTGCATGCTTCGCCTCCTGTATATGTCACATACAAACCTACTTAGCTGCTACCTACTAACCTCAATGTCACTACCAGTTTGTGGACAATCTACAGTCACCTAGCCCCACGCTAAGCTGAGCTTGTGCTATGGGTACTGGATGACTGATACACATAGTAAAATATTATTAAATGGATAGATATTTTTTCATATCTATAAAGCGACCAGAACTTCCTAAACAAATATCTGCAGATCGTACAAACAGGCGGGAATCAAACCCGGAACCTCCTGCGTCGCAGGTGGACCTTCGCCCACCGCGCCACAGAGGTCGTCAAAATAAATCGAAATGCAAGTTGGACGTCATAAACACAAGGTCATATATCTGAAAGTTCTGGAACTAGTTTACGTCCTAAAAGACTTGTTATCCCACAGCAATAACCATAGATGTGCTAGCTTTCTTGATATATCAATGGCCACATTGTCCCTTTCCAATAAGTGTGATAGTGGTGAAATGAGGTAAAAAGTTGACAAAAAACCACAAGTATGTAAATAAGATGTACCTGTTAGCTAAAGGATCGTCTCAAGGCTTGAGACTCAGCGGCTTTAGCTCAGCTACGGCGAGACGACGTGGCGATGCAGAGGCGACACCGCTACTACGTCTTGCGGTGGCGTGTGGATGCAGCGACACGGTGTCGGCACCGAAGCGCGCCGGGGCGACCCCCATCGCCGGCGCGCTCCGAACGAAAATGCGTCGCGGCAGCCAGAGACACACTATTTGTACATAAAAAAAAAACTTCAGAAATTGATAAAGAAATTACCTAAGCAAATCAGTCCAAAATACCAAAGTAAAATGGTAACTATTGAAAGGGCTTGTTAATATACAGCAATAACATTGGTACCCATGTTTATTACCTACATTCTATTTGCGTTTTTCACATTTAAAACATTCAGCTCCAAACAAATTACGATGTTTATTATTGTCGTCTGACGTCTCTGCCCCGCGCGTATTTTCCTCAGACCAACGTTACGGTAAAGAGCTCTCAATAATAATTACACCTTATCTAGATTATCAAAAATAATGAATAGACATGCATGGCATGAGGCCGCCAAGTTGTCTGTATGTAGCATGATGAAAGAAAAACCTAGGGACAGTGTATTAACAGTTTGTCTCCTACAGAGGTACCTATGAATGGAACAAGGCAGATGAATCGTGTGATATGATAACATTGATAGATAACTGATGAAAAATTACGTTACTTAATATAGGTATAGTGGGTAATAGGTACTTGTCAGAAAGACAGCCCGGATGTACTCGGATAGGTCGTGGCACCATGTCACCTCGCCTTAGAGTCAGAGGCAACACGTGGCGTGATGAAGGCAAGGTCTAGAACTAAACCTATACCTACCTAGTAGGTGCTACTTGTTAAAAAGACAGCTAGGTAGGCACTCACAGCGCTGGTTCCCCACGAGGGCATGGGACCACGACCACTACGTCACCCCGCCTTGCCGTCAGAGGCAACACGTGGCGTGATGAAGGCTTGCCTTGGCCTAGAACTAAACCTATAGTAGGTGCTACTTGCTAAAAAGACAGCTAGATAGGCACTCACAGCGCTGGTTCCCCACGAGGGCATGGGACCACGTCGTCACCCCGCCTTGCCGTCAGAGGCAACACGTGGCGTGATGAAGACAAGGGCTATCGCAAATGCTAACTGGTTAAAATTGCAGATACGGCTAGATGCTGACATTGTACTATTGACACATACCTGAGGTAAGGGTCCTGCCCGCGTCGCAACCACGTGGCGAGATGTACGTCACGACTTCATCCTGCATGGAACAGGCCGTAACGCCGTGGTACCCGCTAGGACTTCAAGATTGCTCCGACTTAGGCTGTGAACAAGATTATACATTAGGTACATAAACTTAAAACGTGGCCTTGCCTAACCTAACGCAATAATCCTAACCAGATTTAATCACATTAAGCGCGCACCAAACATGGATTTGTTGCGAAATAAACATAGATGTTACATAGGCATTGTAACGAATAAAGTAATTAAGTAACTGTTTTTACCTGACATGACAAGGCCCCTTCCGGTGAAGGGGCCGAAGAGCACGTGTAGGTGTGACCAGGGCCAAGAAAGAAATGGCAGAGATACTGACGAGAACGGAGATGGAAGACAATACTGCCAACATTAACGGTGAAGTAGCAGAAAATAGAACTATATTGGATCCTGCATTGCCATTGGCGGATGTGTATCTGATTAGTAGTGTGAAGTCAGTAGCAGGCAGCGAAGGATGCATCATATTGGTTCCTGACATTATACCGCGTTACCCATAAAGCGATTACAGCGCCATTCTACAATATTTCGATTAATTTGTCAAGTTGGTAGACTTGTGAATTTCTAAGAGTACCCTCAATTTATTATTCGAATCTTAAATAAATTTTTGGCCTGCTTTCTGGGTTGTGTGAGTGTGAATTTCTACGAGTACCCTCAATTTATTATTAGAATCATAAATAAAGAAGGATGGCAAGATTCCATACATCCTGCTGACCCAACTTTTTTGGCGCCGTACATTACCCAGGCCTTTCAAAATAAATAAAAAGTACCTACATCAAGGATTCCGAAATCAATATCAAAATCCTTTTACAAGTTGGGAGAAAAAAGTTATTTTAGATTATTTTATACTGCCACAGGGAGTCGACAACACCGCGAGGATAGAAATCGTACTATGGCGATGTATCCCTCTTATTGGCAACCATTGCAACTTAATCTTATTTTCTTCAAGTCATTAATTTTATTGTCAAATCTGTCAATAGCGTCTGAGAATGGCGGTTTTATTATTAAAATGTAGTGGTTTTTCATACTATAGGGCATGAAAGTATGAATAAGTAACTTTTTCTTATGTCTATGCTATAGGGGTTATTTATTATAATATAGGTAATAAATAACCCGAGAATATTATTCTCTTTGGACAGCCAACCAAACCATCGAGAGAGATTGTCATTTTGATCATCATTTTGCGTTCCTTGATTTATTGCCGTGTGGTGCCGGCGTAGAATTTCACCACCCCATCTCTTCCCGTGGATGTCGTAAGAGGCGACTAAGGGAAACACACCGGGGGGCGGGCAGCAGCGCCCTCTGTAGAACAACTCCACCGAACTGCGATCCCCAACCCGCATGCCCAGCGTGGGGATTATGGGCATTAACCCCCAAATGATACTGCCATCTTTGGCGCTCATTAGGGGAGGCCTATGTCCAGCAGTGGACTATTATAGGCTGGTGATGATGATGATGATTTATTTTGACATCGAAAGTCACAAAAGTCTGCATCTCGTCTGCATTGGTGGAATTTGGGTGGAATTGTGTCAAACCTTGGTCAAACCCAAGGAACTTATACCCGGTTGGGTATAAGTTCCTTGGTCAAACCAGATGCAGCAGAGCCACTTAAAAGAAGTTGAAGTTACCTTTCGTTTCTTTCTCGAACAAAATATAATTAAACATATTTTTTTACACCCTGCTATCAAAATATCTATAAAAATATTATAAATCCCATGTCTGCACGACCCTTATTTGTTTTTATTCGGGCTGGGTCGAGTATCGCCATTCTTCTTTATGGCCTGTTTTCTAACCTGTGTTTGAAAAAAATACATCTTAGATTCTAAAATAGGTAGGTACCTACTCAAAAATTAAAATATTATAAACTTCTTGGTTCTTGGCTATTAGATATCTACCTACCTACCTACTGATACCATTTTAGAACAAACTATACTAATTATAGTTTGACAGCACTAAAATCGATTTTTTTTTATAAGTTGCTCAAGCTCATATAAGTACCTATACCTAGATGCCGTTTTTCGTAGGTATTCTGTTGTACCACGTGTCACATTTCTTCTAATTTTAACTTAAAATGATGTTAAAATGGTTTAGTTTAGAACACTGTAAACGTTACCTACTAATTATAGTTGGTGTGGCGGCAGTTCACGTTTTCCTACACTATCTTATTTGTTGATATTTTTGTAGAAATATTTGAGGGCAAACGCGGGTGCAGCTTTGTAAAAATGAGTGATAAAAATTCAAGGACATAATTTATATTGAGTAAGTACCTACAAATAAAAACATAAAAGGGAAGGAAATATTTATTTTTATAAATTTAGATTACTTAGCAAAAGTGAAAGAAATATCATTTAGGGGTCATATTATCGTATCTAAAAACAAGCAGCAAATTTAGAAATTAAATAACTATAAACAATACAGGTATACTGCTACAAGTCACCCATGGACAATATAAAGTTCTACTATAAAAATAAAATTCAAGCTAAAAAACTTGTTATTATTTGCGCAAAGTAATGTTTTTACAAAAAATGTTCCAATTAGCCCCCTTTAAAGCGGGTGGTAGACGTACGAACGCGGTTTATAAGATCGCAAACTTACCTACTCGGTTAGACTTTAGTGACACACACACGTGAAGCTTACTTACCTACTCACTCTGTATTGCGATGTCGTCGACAGAAGAAGCTTTGTGTTATTTAGGAATTATGTCGTAGTATTACACATGAAACTATAAATAAGTACGGAAGGAGTCTCAGAACAAAAATAAAACGAAGCACTCGATAATCTGCAAGTGTGCCAATCACTCAAATAGTATGCTGGCCATCGCCATTACGGCTTTATACACCAACTGATGAACCCCATTATAAACAAACCAAAATAAATGGAAAACGCCTTCTTGTGTGGTCAGATGTTGATTTTGTTTTAATTAACTGATGTTGCAAAAATCACAATGGGTTTGTCAATAAAAAACACCGGATCACGTTTCCTAGGCAAATTTCTTATTTCACCAACTTATTTCTTCGATTTGACGCAAAATTATTATCAACAAAATAATCAAAATAAAAGCACAAAATCTAGCCAGTAGGTACTGCCAACATGTAAACATGTCCGGTAAATGTACTCCCAGTACTTTATATTAAATAAGTTTTAATTCTCATATTGAATTTAAATTATGAATCAGGTAAATAGGCATTTCTTTATCATTCTGGTTATCTATAATAATATATATTATTTGAAATATAATTATGATATTGAATTTCTGTTTGTAATATCAATACAAAAGCTTAGCTTTAGATAGACGAATTATTATAGTGTTTATTTAAGCTAACCTCCAAAATAGCTGAACCCATTTTGATAATAATTTTACTGACGCTGATGCTACGCAGATAAAATGTTATATCGAGATTATAGGTAGCCGTAGGGCATAACTAATAGTCAATATTTTTTCAGATTTCCAGGTGATGAAAAATGGAAGTTAAATTGAATTCGCATAATCAGAGAATCTCACAATGAAAATAATTGGAATCCTACTAAATCTAGTATAGTATGCACTGTGCATTAAGATTTTTCATCTAAAAGAATTCGGGCAATTCAAATTACTTAATAATATTTTTATATCCATAAATTTTTATTTTTTATATATCAAACAATTAATTGAGAATAATGTATATTTTTTCATTAAAAATATATTAATTAATTAATATAAAAAAATTATATTTTTATTATATATTTTTATTATATATTTATTATATAATACTGGAAAGACAACGGCATCAACATAAACGGCGACTACATCTCACACCTGCGATTCGCTGATGACATAGTCTTAATGGCGGAGTCGCTAGAGGAGCTGAACCGGATGCTGGACAGTCTAGCTTAGCCTCCCGATGTATCGGTCTTGGCATGAATTTGGATAAAACCAAAGTCATGATCAATGCCCACATTGATCCAAGACCGGTGAGCGTACATGGCCACCTTCTCGAAATTGTTTCTGAGTACACTTACCTCGGGCAGATTTTGCAGTTGGGTAAAAACAATTTCGAGAAGGAAGCCAAGAGGAGGATCCAGCTAGGCTGGGCAGCGTTCGGAAAACTACGTCGAGTCTTCTCGTCATCCATACCGCAATGTTTGAAAACGAAAGTTTTTAATCAGTGCGTCCTACCAGTTATGACCTACGGAGCTGAGACGTGGACACTCACGATAGGGTTGGTCCACCAGTTCAAAGTCGCTCAGCGCGCTATGGAAAGAGCTATGCTCGGAGTTTCTCTGAAGGATAGGATTCGTAACGAATTCATCCGACAGAGAACTAAAGTCATCGACATAGCTCAGAGAATTAGCCAGCTGAAGTGGCAGTGGGCCGGCCATATTTCGCGAAGAACCGATAACCGCTGGGGTAAACGTGTTCTTGAGTGGAGACCGCGACTCGGTAAACGTAGTGTAGGACGCCCTTCGGCCAGGTGGGATGACGATCTGCGAAAGACTGCTGGCAGATGCTGGATGCGTCAAGCCGAAGACAGGGCGCTATGGCGCTCATTAGGGGAGGCCTATGTCCAACAGTGGACTAACATAGGCTGATGATGATGATGATGATGATGAAATTCACATTATATTTTTTAATGAAAAAATATACATTGGTCATCATCATGATGATGATGACCAATGTATATTTTTTCATTATTGTGAACGTTATTGATCTTCCTAGTAACAATCGTAATATATGGCTGCTAATGCTAATTGCCACTTTTAAATAAGTATAATTATTATTTGATTTTTGGTTAGGCATTTCCATAGGAACAACGCATGCGAAACGTTCTCAGCCAGTTGAAGGCACAAAGAATAATTTATTCAAACTAAAATTAGACAGTGAACGGAGAGTTGGAATACACTGAAGACTGAACAGATTTTGTTGAAATTTCTTCGATTAGCAAATACGTTACTATTTGATCCCGGGAAAGAACAGTGTTCTGTTATGTGCTTGTGGGATAATCAAATTCACTGCAGTTAGCACCATAAAGAGCTCTGGCGTAAATTTAAAAAAATATTAAAAGTAGGTCTAGAAAAGACGATTACTGTGGCTAAAGCAGTAGGTAAGTACCTAAGTATTGAGCGCTGTAGCGTGGAAACATAGCCAGTTAAGATAACGACTTGCTTTTGCAAGTCCATTAATTAACCAACATTAATTAATAATAATAAGTTATTTGTCCAACCGTGGACTAGCATAGGTAAGTACATGATGCATATAGTCTCGGGCGGTCGTAAACTCTAGGGTTGGGTTGTAACTTTACGGCCGGCGCGCGCAGACACTGCAGCGCAGGTGGCGCGTGGGCAACGCTCATGAGCGGCTGCAAACCGTACCGTGTTTCAATCCGAAAATGCATGTGATTTCTACCTAGCAATTAAAAAAACATTTCTAAATAGGTTTCTTTCTTTGTAGATATTTTCCATATCTTTACTGTGGTCGCGTCGAAATCTTGTTGTCGCGTCACCCAAGATGACCTAATGAATGAATTTGCTACATATAAGATTTTTTTGAGATAAGATTAAACATTCTAAACTGAATCGAAATTATCTTTCATTTTATCTAACATTTTCTAATAACCAATACGAAATATTAGTTAAAAATAGGCTTAGCAAATTAGCATACCTAGTACTGAAGTGCGCGAGTGTATATGTAGGGCTGCGTTCAGAGGCTCAGGGTGCGGTTGTTTGGTGTAAATTTTAACTTATCCGAAGGTACAGAACAAGGAACTTATTTGGGTACAAGTTCCTTGGTACAGAACGAGTCGGTTGTTAAACGTCAAAGTTGACATTATCATGACAAAACTGACGTTACAGTTGCCGGACGTTCGTTTGTTTTGTTTTTGTTTTGCGGTTACTTTTAGGTAAATTGTACCTATCTACTGAATGTGACTACGATCGATAACTGATAAAAAATGAAAATTTTGAAATTTACTGTAGAAATCTTGGGTAGATAACGAACAACACATTTGGGAAAATACGACAGCTGTCAATGTCAGAGTGTTTGTCGATCGAAATCGATCGAAATACACCGGTAAAAAGTTGCAACCGTCGCAGGTTGTGAACGCTATAGTTACTAACAACCGAGCGTTTTTCCTGAGGTCATGAACGACCTAGTTGCACTCCGAGCGCGCTCGAGCGTAGGTTGTGAACGCAGCCTAGGTATCACAATATTTTGCATTATGTAACATTACCTAGTAGGTAAGTAATAATGTTTTTATGCTTACCTCCTCCATGAGCGTGGAGTCGCTCAATAACGATCTCCTGTTGTTTTTGTTAATCCTTTTTCTTCTCGTCATATCTATTTTTGCTTACCTGCCCAGATGCTGGAAAATTTGTTTTCCTTCTTCTTCCTACTTCCGCTGCTTCCGCGCCAAACATGCTCACAGATAATAAAAATCGATCATTTCATTCATTCCATTCATTAAAAATGGCTGATTTCGAATATTCCCAGTTTTCTCCTCTTTCATCGGTGAAAAATTGCAGCTCGTTGGATTTGTGTTGGACCTTTTGCCCTCTCTGCACCAAGAAGTGTGCCCTTTACAGTTGCTACAGTCAGCCGGTTTCTTATGTTTTTAACCGACTTCAAAAAAGGAGGTTATTAATTCGAACCATTATACTGTAATATTTTCAGAACTGTCCAGTTTTCTAGTCTATTTAAGCTTCTAGACAAGTTTGCCAAATTTCAAGTGTATGTTTAATACATACCTACCTACAATTGAAATTTGGCACACTTGTTAGTACCTCTAATATTTGTATACTTTAGTCGATTTTAATAAGTAATCCTGTTTTGTTGAAGTAGTTTGTTCAACACAGGAAACAGTGCAAATGTTTCAAAGAATTGGAAAGTCTGGAAATATGAGCGTATCCAGATTCAGATTCAATAACTTTATTTCTTTAGGCTTACAAAATAAGCACTTAGACAAGTCAAATTTCATACAGTTAATTATTATAACAAAGAGATAAGTTGTTATTGATTTCTCTTCACTTCAATTTTTTGTCCACTAGTGGAAGAAGTGAAAAAGATATGTTGCATGCAGTTGTAAATTTGCCATCGCCGAATTGTTTATGATGACTTACAATTTATTCTACAATTAAAATGGTTCCTGCAATCTAAAATCATGATACTTACTTCGTAGATGATTGTGTCCTCGTACCTGGTGCGGAAGACGAACGAGGAACCTCGTACAGTACACTGACCATGACCCAAGACAGACTGACAAACTTATTTATTAAAAGTATAAAATCCGAAGTTGATATAAAAGTAGGAAATGATTTAATTATAATCTTTGCCAACTCAAAAGCAAGAATTTTTTTTATTGTTTGATGTACTTACATGCAGTACCTCAATAAATTTTTAGCAATTACTTAATAATAATTATTATAAACGAGAGTAGGTTTTACAATAACTGTAATTAACTCATAATTCTATTGATTTTTCAACGAATAGGTTACCTACCTACTTCTTTTATTTGTTTTTGGATTATGTTCTTTTTTATGTTAAAATAAAAGTAGGTATAAATTTTAGAAGGTTCATAGGGTGATGGAACCAGTAATCGACAAGCGCCAGTGGTCGACACTTTTTTTTTCGTTCATCTATAGTAAGCCTCAGAATTTAATATGCCACATGGTGACACTAAATCATGGTCAACTCTCTCCCGACTGTCATTTTTTAATAGGTCACGAGAATCTGAAATTTCATTACAAGATTTAGAGGAGTGAGCGTGCTGACCCAGGTCGCTAATAAAACAGAAATAAAGGCGGATTTTTTAACTGAATCGATAAGAATGTGAGTACACTTTTTTGCTTACAATTTTGTAATTAATAAATATTATTGTATTATGTTTGATGTTTTGTAAAGTTAAATGAATTTGTATAGTAATTTTATAATCAGGATTACATTGGGGCATCATTTTATTAATTTATTACAGTTGTTCATTACTGGTACTGAAAAAATGACTTACTCCAAAAATCGACAGTTGTCCATACTTATGGTTTTGTTGACTTTTTTGGTTGCTAAGCAAACTTAGCTCTAATTATTTTGCTGGTATATATTTGAAATACACCGATTGAAATACGAATACCAGTAAACAACAATGTGTCGATCATTAAGTACAAAAAAGTGTCATTCACTGGTTTTCACTTATTTTGTTCTAGATGGCTCCTATAAAACAATAACACAAGCTGTACGTAGAGGAAAAAACAAGGAGAAAAAGCTGAAAGAGCCAGAATGAGACTTGATAATAACCAATACGGAGTGAGCCCGAAGGTGTTTTCTCTGGGAAGATCTTTTCAATGGCCTGATTCTACTGATAAAATATGGTACAGAACTGAAAATTTATTTTAAAAGATAAACAAGTTATTATAATATAAAAGTTATTATAAAGGTTTTCAGATGTTTTTTTTATTCACAAAAGCTATTATGGGCTTAACATTACGCTAAGTACTTACACATAAATATGTATGTTTATGTATCTATGTGTGATCATTGATCAAGTAAGCGGTTTAAAGCAGTGTTTTTATTCAATATACATAAATCTTACGTTTTTTTATGTTTTTTTTTATTTCTATAGTGCTTATATTCTGTTGGGATTTGTGCCAATTACTAGGTGTTCTTTACTGGGTAAGTGTAAAATACTGGATGTTCATAATTGAGGATTGTCATTTAATGGGGGTCCATTACTGGATTTTTCGTGTTCATTATTGGAGATTTTGAGTAATTTTGGTTTTAAGCTTGTAATGTCCATCATGTAGCTTTTCTGAAAAACTTACGACAGCCATGCCGTCCCCAATAATAATACCTGTAGTTTAAAATAAAAACTGTTTTAATATCTTTGTTTAAAAAAAAGTTATATGAAATCAAATTACACAAATGCCCTAAGGTGTCTGTCACTTACTGGTTCCATCACCCTAGGTACCTTTTCTAGACTATTAATTCCAGAAAATGGACATAATGTATCGTCTCGAATGGAGATTATTTTTGTTTTGTATGATTGAGTTGAATTTGTATAATTTAAGTTTAATTTTAGTTTTAGAGAAATAAATATAAAAATTATCAAATTACGTGTACCTATTGTGTTTTCTCGGTTGACTAGGAGTTAGGACCCCTTCAATACTGCAATGTGTCGTCTCGGTCACGTGCACAAACTATATAGGGATACTGTCACATGCCACGCTGCAGTGCAAAAGAAAACGAGGGCGCGGGCTAAGCCCCGCATCCCGGCGTCGTCGAATAGGCATTAGACGGCACTGCAACCAAATGGACCGATTTCAATGATTTAAAGAGTACATTAACGTGTAAAATTAACAACATTAGGTAGGTACATAGAATATATATTATCTATATGTACCTACCTATACATTTTCCGACTTGATACGTAGACCCATTAAGGTGGGTGAATCAAATAAATGAATACGTCTTACATTCCCATCGTTGCACTTTACAATTCACATGAAGGCAGCCCTGAAATCGTTTGTGTTGTGAGATGTTAGGCTAAGACGTAGTTTATGGAAGTAGAAACTAAATTGTAGGCACAGAGCAACACGGGCCCCCGGCGATTGTAGGTAAGTAACTAAACTTTTGGTGACGGCATAATATAGAATTTCACCACCCCAACTCATCCCGTGGGTGTCGTAAGAGGCGACTAAGGGAAACACACCGGGGGGCGGGCAGCAGCGCCCTCTGCAGAACTACTCCACTAAACTGCGATCCCCAACCCGCATGCCCAGCGTGGGGATTATGGGCAATTACCCCCAATGATAAGAACCGCCACAAAATGGCCCCCAGTTCCCGGCCGCCTCGCTATTCCTGGCCATGGTAGCGGCCACGGTAACGGCGGGGCAGGGGGTGCTAGGAATCTCCGGGCTACATTAGGCTACCACACCCCACACACACTGACCCTGGCAACGTTTAACGGACGCACTCTGAGGCTTGATCACCATCTAGCGCAGTTGGAAGTGGAGCTAGAGAACATTAAATGGCATGTTCTAGGGTTATGTGAAGTCCGTAGAGAGGGGGAGGACACTGTAACCTTAGACTCAGGCCATCTTCTCTACTTTCGCGAGGGTGATAAAACATCCCAGGGTGGCGTAGGTTTCCTCGTCAATAAGGCCCTCTCTAACAACGTCGAAGAAATCTCCAGTGTGTCGACCAGGGTAGCGTACCTGATCCTTCGGCTGTCTAAGCGCTACAGCTTGAAGGTCATTCAGGTCTACGCACCGACCTCGGCTCACTCGGATGATGAAGTGGAGGATATGTACGAAGACATATCCAAAGCCTTACATCACACCACCAAGGCTCACTTCAACGTTGTTATGGGGGACTTTAACGGCAAGGTGGGAACCCAGACTGGCAGTGAATCCCGAATAGGCCCACATGGTTTTGGAGTTCGAAATCACAGGGGACAAATGCTCGTCAACTTCCTGGAGAAAGAGGGGCTGTTCTTAATGAACTCTTTCTTTAAGAAACAGCCCCAAAGGAAGTAGACATGGCGGAGTCCCGATTCTGTGACTAAAAATGAGATCGACTTCATCATGACGGATAGCAAGCATATATTCAGAGATGTCTCAGTGATCAACAGGTTCAATACCGGATCTGATCACCGACTCCTTCGAGGCTCTCTGAATATAAATTTGAAGCTTGAAAGAAGCCGTCTGATGAAGTCCACGCTCCGACCGAACCCAATCCAAATCATGGCGGGCACCGAGAAGTTTCAGCAGCTTCTCGGGGATAGATTCGCTGCCTTGGAACCCACTGATGACGCTGACGAGACCCTACACAATCTGGTAGAAACGCTGAGGGACGAGGGCATCAAGTTTTGCAAAAAGCAGCGTACTGGTAAGAAGTCCAAACTCTCGGATGAGACTCTTGGGCTGATGACAAAAAGACGGGAAACCACCCAAGCGACTTCGTCAGAGAGGTCAGACCTGAACAAGCGAATTGCGAAGATGGTACGACGCGACATTCGGAGCTCCAATACACGCCTCATCGAAGAGGCGATAGAGCGAAACCGAGGGTCTAAAGTATTCACTCTGCAGCTTGGAAGGAGCCACCTGACGAAGCTTTCAACGCACGACGGAAGGACCGTATTGTCGAAGCCGGAGATATCGGCCGAGATAGAGGACTTTTATGGCCGTTTATACGCTGCACATGCTCCCCGTTCCCAACGAGACGACCACGATTCTAGAGCCACCTTGATACGCCACTATACCGACGAACTGCCAGACATCAGTCAAGACGAGATCGTGTTAGCTCTGAGGCAGCTTAAAAATGGAAAAGCCCCCGGTGAGGACGGAATAACATCAGAGCTTTTGAAAGCTGGAGGATACCCTGTTATACAGGGGTTACAGAGCCTCTTTAACGCCGTCCTTCACAGTGGGAGAACTCCAAAGGCGTGGAGTGGGAGTTTGGTGGTGCTCTTTTTTAAGAAGGGAGATAAAACCCTTCTTAAAAATTATAGACCCATCTCGCTCCTAAGTCACGTCTATAAGCTTTTCTCACGAGTTATATCGAACCGTCTCGCCAGGAGACTCGACGAGTTTCAGCCACCGGAGCAGGCTGGGTTTCGCGGAGGATATGGTACCATAGACCACATTCACACAGTGAGGCAGATTATACAGAAGTCCGAAGAGTATAATCAGCCCCTGTGTCTGGCTTTTGTGGACTATGAGAAGGCCTTTGACTCCGTTGAAACCTGGGCTGTTCTACAATCCTTACAGCGATGCCAAGTAGACTATCGTTATATCGAGGTGCTGAGATGTCTCTACGAAGCCGCTACGATGAGTGTCCGAGTACAGGACCAGCAGACTAAACCGATCCAACTGCGCAGAGGAGTGAGGCAGGGGGATGTCATATCCCCGAAACTGTTCACGAGCGCGTTGGAAGATATGTTTAAGACGCTGGACTGGAAAGACAAGGGCATCAACATAAACGGCGACTACATCTCACACCTGCGATTCGCTGATGACATAGTCTTAATGGCGGAGTCGCTAGAGGAGCTGAACCGGATGCTGGACAGTCTAGCTTCAGCCTCCCGATGTATCGGTCTTGGCATGAATTTGGATAAAACCAAAGTCATGATCAATGCCCACATTGATTCAAGACCGGTGATCGTACATGGCCACCTTCTCGAAATTGTTTCTGAGTACACTTACCTCGGGCAGATTTTGCAGTTGGGTAAAAACAATTTCGAGAAGGAAGCCAACAGGAGGATCCAGCTAGGCTGGGCAGCGTTCGGAAAATTACGTCGAGTCTTCTCGTCATCCATACCGCAATGTTTGAAAACGAAAGTTTTTAATCAGTGCGTCCTACCAGTCATGACCTACGGAGCTGAGACGTGGACACTCACGATAGGGTTGGTCCACCAGTTCAAAGTCGCTCAGCGCGCTATGGAAAGAGCTATGCTCGGAGTTTCTCTGAAGGATAGGATTTGTAACCAATTCATCCGACAGAGAACTAAAGTCATCGACATAGCTCAGAGAATTAGCCAACTGAAGTGGCAGTGGGCCGGCCATATTTCGCGAAGAACCGATAACCGCTGGGGTAAACGTGTTCTTGAGTGGAGACCGCGACTCGGTAAACGTAGTGTAGGACGCCCTCCGACCAGGTGGGAAGACGATCTGCGAAAGACTGCTGGCAGATGCTGGATGCGACAAGCCGAAGACAGGGCGCTACTATGTCCAACAGTGGACAAACATAGGCTGATGATGATGATGAACTAAACTTTAGTGTTTCAAAGAGAATTTACTCTAGTTGAGTTCGTGTAAGGGTGCAAGGGAGCCGTGTGGTGCCGGCATAGAATTTCACCACCCCAACTCTTCCCGTGGGTGTCGTAAGAGGCGACTAAGGGAAACACACCGGGGGGCGGGCAGCAGCGCCTTCTGCAGAACAACTACACCAAACTGCGATCCCCAACCCGCATGCCCAGCGTGGGGATTATGGGCAATAACCCCCAAATAATGATGCCATCTATGGCGCTCATTAGGGGAGGCCTATGTCCAGCAGTGGACTATTATAGGCTGGTGATGTTGAAGGGTGCAAGTGGACGATGATAATCGTGCGCAAGTGGTTCGATTAAATACTATTACTGAGTTGTATAAAAAGTTATTCGATATATATAAATAACGCCTCACCATCCACAAAGTACCTACCTATCGAAGCCACAGATAGGTAACATAATAATAATAATAAGCTAAGCAGAACAAAGAGGAGTATGACTAAGGAGTTAGTACTTGTTAGTGTCTGATTTACTTAACCAGATATCACATAATTTATTAAAGTCAATCAAGTTTAAGCACCTTGTAATTAAAATTTTGCTATAAGTATACTACTTATGCTAGCCATAGACATAACTCCAGATGAAACAGTGGACACGCTTGCAGACCAGTTTTTCTACTACCGGTCTTTTTTATAAGGGCAACGTCGGCACGGCAACATAGGGCAACATTGAGTGCGGAACTGCCGCGCGTGGGTGGCGCGTCCGCGTCTGCGCCTGCGCGGTCGTTCGATCGATCGATGAAAGAAAAAGGAGGGAGTTTTCTCGAGTGTCAGCGAGCGCGGTGTGTGCGTATGCATGCAAATTTTTCATGTACAACAAAATAAACTTTGAATTGCACTATTTGACTGAACTCATGTTATGCGAACAATTATATATGTGATGTTGGGTCTATCGTGTAGAAATACTGTGCTGGAGTGTCTGTTTACGGTCAAAATCCCCTCTAAATCGAGACAGCTTCATTCGAGTTTGAAGCTTTCGGATTTCTATTGATGGAACTGAACCTGGATCCTCTAAATTTTAGTTTACTGCAAATACGTTTCCTGATTAATAATCTCAACAGGAAGAACCACAAACAATCTGCTCAAGAACTAAATCAGGTAAGAAATTGCTCATTTTTAGGGGCTCATTGTTCTGATGTCGCCATATTGTGAATCCTCTGTTCGCGGTGTATGGTCTACCCGCACAAGTAGGTACCTATTAATAAATACTTTTGTTTCCTGCACATGCCTACACAAGGCAAGATTATTGAATGGTGTGAGTTTTCATTGAATAAATTATTATTTGAAACACACAGACCTAGGAAGGTATAAAATAATAGGTATGCCAGCCAAGGGAGAATGCAGTGCTACTTCTTATACCTTATACCTATTTGATGATCATTATTACACTTATCTACCACTAGCGGCCCGCCCCGGCTTCGCACGGGTATTAAACAAAAATTTCAGAAATTATACACTAAAACGATGGGTTTCACAGTTTTCATACGGATCTTTACTTTTTTAACAGCATTGGGGTTTTTGACATTGACTCGACATTCCAAAACTGACACTGGCCGTAGAGAAAAAGCAAGCACCGTGCGCTATACAACCTCTTTTTCTATTCTGACGCGCCATAATAGAAAAAGAGGTTGAATATACAGCCCACGGTTCAATTATTGAATTTTTCATGCGGATCCCTAACTTATTTGAAAATATTATATAGCCTATGTTCATCACAGAAAATTCAGGATTCTAATGGTGAAATAATTTTTTAACTAGGTCCAGTAGTTTCGGAGCCTATTCAATTCAAACAAACAAACAAACAAACAAACAATCAAATCTTTCCTCTTTATAATATTAGTATAGATAATAATTGTTTTTGAGATTATGTATGGCAGCTTGTTATCTTGTACCTATATTTTTTTTACCAATGAAAATTAGCTTTTTTAAATTAATAAAGCTAATTTTATGAACGCAATTATGTAATAAAAGAAATATAATGATGACTTTTAACTTTAACCAAGGTTCCATATGATATTAAAAATTTTTAGCTTATCGAGATGCAAAGTAAGGTATTAGGTACACTATAATATTCTGTGACTCTGCGCAGTAATTGCCATAAAGTTTTGTGACTTCATATTACATACTCCTGGTAGATTTTATTTACCTATGTCTTTTGTTTTGGTTTTGTCTATTCTTCACTTGTAAGTGGGCTTGGGAGACTATTCTACTGGTCCTCCTGTGTTGGGATTTGTCATGTAGTAGCATTTATTTAATAGCGGTTCATTCCCAAAGAGCAGGTGACGTAGGTGACACTTATTTTTGGACCTGCCTAGCCAGGCTGGTTAAGCCCAGCCTGAAAACAGAAAATACTAACATATCTTGTCCCATAAAGTAATAGAGTCTAGGTAAGTTGTGTCCTGAATACATTTGTTAGGTATGAACCCAAGTCTCTTTTAAGAACCCCATAGGGCCGACCTCTTACTATTCATTTAGAAATATTGACAGAATTGTCTTATCTTTCTTCAATACATTTTACAATAGAAGCCACATTACCATTTTGTCAGTGTGCTTTGTATCACTCTTGGGTATGTAAGTGAAGAAATCCGTTGTTTTATTCACTCTTATTGGAATCTTTATTAGGCCACTTGAAATGTTCTAAGTTCTAATATGGCCGTTTTTCTGACTTCACTTCTTACTTATTGGAATTTTTGTTTCCAAAGAATTTAGATTCTGGAATAAATCACTTCTTTGATGCAAAGGCTCTGTCAAGCAAGACTGAGCTGGATGCTGACAAAAGCTGTTACATTAGTGGAAGAATAAGTTGATTGATTGCCTAGACTAATACCTAGGTATATAAAGAAGAAAAAACCTATTATAAAAAAGAAATATTTGATTGTTTGTTTGAATTGAATAAGCTCCGAAATTACTGGAACAATTACTGTTTTACTATAAGAATCCTACATAATCCTTGGGGACCTGTACCTAGGACCTGTATGAAACTTCAATTGTGTAACTCAATATATGTGGGTGTAAAAATGTACTTATATTTTTTAAATCATTGCTAAATAGGTGCCGATGCGTTTTCTGCATTTGAATATTGATTTTGCAACTTTGCTGGTTTTAAATAAAATGCATTTATCTGGGGCTGGTTTTTTGTGATGAATACACACATAAACGCCAGACTACGTTGTTGTCAACCTTCTCTTTATGTTACATGTTAAAATATTTAACTCGTTGCAAGGACAAATGTCGGATTGACATTCTAGTAAAGTAGGTAATCTAGGTAAAATTAAGATTATTTTTGAATAAGCTATCTTAATTTGTGTATGTGGTACAGGCTCTCGAACATACACAATAACTTTCTAGTTTCTAAAAGCATTTTTAAAAAGCGTTTTTACTTTTAGTTGTAAAATAACGAGTTGCTGTTGAGTTGTCGATTCAGACAACTTTTATTGGAACAGTGTCCCAATTGAGTCGTCGGAAGATTCTATTTTTTAATTTATCAAAGATCTGTAAATTTTTCGCCCTTTGAGAAACCTCTTTGCTGGTTACAACCATCCATCTAAATAGATCTGACTACAGTAAGGTACTTAAAAATCTCGATATACCCCTTGATGAAATCCAATAAAGTGCAATATGCATGTCAAATCAAATCAAATCAATCATTTATTTGCAAGAATACATAATTATTATACAATGTCAGGTCTTATAACTATTTTTGTAACTGTATTGAATATTTGCAGCCTGCGCGCAGGCTGCAAATATTCTGTGAGTCATATTAATGTCATTAAAATATAGATTATTTAAAGTTTATATTACACTTAGGGTTTCTAAATATTCTTTCACATGCGCCCCCTTCCTCAACGTGCCTCATCCCCCAGCGACCCAAATGCAATCCGCTATGTTAAACTATGAAGCTAGGAGAGGCTATTTGATATTTTGGAATGGAAAGCATCGGCGTCTTGTAATTTTGCTTGTGGTAGGTAGGTATTCTTCATGTTGTCGCTGTTATGCAATTTTCGAAAGCTAGGCTAGGCAGCTAGGTACTTAATGGATTCAAATAAAAAAAAATGAAAAACATACGAATTCGTAGTCTAGGTAATATGGGCAGCAGTTTAGACTGATTCAGTAGATATAGTACCTACATTATTACTCTAGGGTTGGAAGTATGTTAACCCTCGAACTATTTTGCCCACGTCTCGGGTCTAAATAAGTTACTTTCACCCGAGGAAAACACTGTGCTTTTCATTACGAATACCTGCAAGGAAATAAAAATAAAAACGCAAGTTATCTTAAGAAAAACAGAGTGTATTTTATTTTACATAAACCAATTATTTAACTTTAAAAAGTTAAATAAACGCGATAAATACTTGTTAAAATAGTACCTACTAATAATTATGTGTTTAGATCGCGTAAGTTTAAAAATATTCAACATAGGTGAGGTTTTAAAGGTTTTCCACTACTGCTTGAGCCTCTTCTCTTATGAAATCAAGCGTTAAATTCATATCTGAATCAGATGATCTCATTGTAATGTAACAAAACTCTACAACACGAGAAAACAACTGAAGATCAAATTGCCGCGTTCCCGATTTTTTAGGGTTTTGACATCGGTTTCAAAACCCTTTGGGATCGCATTTTTCTGTTTTGTGATTTGAATCCTTAATATCTCAGAAACTATTGCAGCTATTGACTTGAAATTTTAAATAATGATACATTTTGTTCGCCCGTACAGATTTATAGAAAAATGAATGAAAAATCAAAATGATTTTCAGTACGTACAAATTTTTAAACCGAAATTTTAAATGGGACATATATAGTCAAAAGTAGTATCAAATGAAAGGTATGGTTTGTAGATTCCAAATTGTTTTTTTGTGAATTTTGGTAGATTTTATATTGGAAAAGGTCGAGTGAGAGCATTGTGTTACAGGGTATCTGTATGGATATATATTGACCCTTATATCAAATAACATTACGTAGGCTGGTACAAAAGAAAAATTCCTTCAAAGGCGATTCTTATCGCTTCGCTATCCTCCCATTTTCCATCGTAAGAATTTCTGCGTTTTAGTCTTTTAACGCCTGTGATTTTAATTGCACTGCCTAGGCTTCGTAGGATGTCTTGATCCTTTAGTTCCAGATAAATATCTTTTATTACACCATACGAATGGGTAACTTCGAAAGTTTTTTGGCTTTTTATTCCATTTTCATTGAAAAACTTAGATGATAGTAATGTATTCGCATCGCACCTTCTTCTGTACTAAATTGTAGTAGGACCTTGTACGCGTTTATATATTTCACTCGCGTCACATCTTGTATTTTTTCCTCTCTCAAAGCTTTAGCTAGGCTAAATTGTTTAGGCAATTTTTCTGTCCCCGTAATGCTTATTTCAATTTTATCTTCGGAACTAGTAAAATCTGTTCTTTTCGAGAAAAGGCTTCCCCTTCTCTTTGATTGTATCCATGGCTCCTTCCCATTTTCTCTTTTTTATATATTTCTCTTCTTAAGTGTTTGTTGTTGTTCTCGCCTTCTGTTCCTCGTCTCCTCCATGTCCCAGTTGGAATCGCCTTCATCCTCACTCCAGTCCTCTAAAGTTTTCCCAGCTTCTAATTTTCTCACTCTGTTCATCCCTACTCTTCAGATCGTCTCCCTCCGTTCATTACACACTGTGCTTAAGTCCTCCGCCTGGTTTTGCTCTGAATAGTCTGAATCTTATCAATAATGCGAATCTATTCATGGTGGTGAAATACGCGCACAAGGTGCGGTGAGGCAAAGCAACACAATATATGGCTTGCGATAAGGTCACTGCACGCGTCCGATAACGAGCGCCCGCGCGCAACTCTGGTCGAAAGATACAGAAACGTAGGTAACCAGAAACATGCATGACTTCTAAGTCTAAAGCACGCAATGCAACACCTTGCACCAACCGAAGATGGGGTGATACAGAAAGTTACAGATTTCAATAAATTGCCGTTGCAACTGATGTTCTGTCTGACTCCCATTCAGAAAGGCCGAGACGATTCCCACTGGGACAAAGGAGATTTTGGGGAAGCAGCAAAAGAATTGTGCAACATTTAGTTTTGACAGGAACTAAATACAAAAACAAACTTAGTACTTTCATGTTGAATTAAATTCCAGGAACGACCAAATGAGATGGTTGTAAACAATTTTCAACAAACGAACTAGTTCAGTAGGCGGAAGACAAGAACGCTGGTTGGGCTATATTTGAAATTCCGCGAAATTTGTCAGGCAGTTAGCCTTGTCATCCAGATATTTAAAACCGATGATAAAGTTATATCTAGTTTGTTGTCTAAAGGTAGCATTCCGTTCTTAGCGACCGCGACCCACGACAGGCGACCAGACGACCACGCGACCATGGTCGCCTGTCGCGGGGCGACCACTAGCTTTCCGATGTCAGCGACCGCGACGTCACCCGCCACTGATAATTTATAATAAATCTTGTCTTAATCTTCATAAAATAATATATAGAATCGAATAAATAGTAGAAATATAAATACACCAGTAGGTACTTACTTGTTTTATTCAATGACTTGGCAATTCCTTCCCAAATATTGTCCCTCATAATGTTGTCTTTATAAAGATTAGAGCCTTACATCATATGAAGGAGGGTTTTTATTTACTAATTCTATCAAAATCTCGTCCTCGTATTATGAAAACGACGCTATTTTGATGTGCTTCTCACCTGCGTCGCGTGACGGCACTGCCTCCGACGCGACCGAGTCGCTGCGACACGCGGTTCTCTGGCCACGCCCAACGGTCGCGCGACGCGGTCGCGGCATTTGTTTAGTGTTCCATAAAAATTCATACTAAGCAGTAGGTCGCGCGACCCAGTCGCGGTCGCGTGTCGCGGTCGCGCGTCGCGGTCGCTAAGAATGGAATGCTACCTTTAGTCTACCAAGAGCTCCCCGTGATCGCATAGTTGACAAAATCCCAAAGAATACCTAACGTCCATTGAGGTATGTAGGCAAAAATAACCATAATATTATGTCCATTAATTTTGGTAGTCTACTGGAAGCTGAAATCTACTACTACTAGAAATCTACAACTACTTAAGTTGAAATTTTGAATTTACTCATCTACTCTTATTGTTTCAGATCGTTAACCGCTATGGGTTAGAAGCCGAAAACTACGTTTTGAGAGTGCTCTTCACGGAGGCAGGCAAGTATGCCTGGGACTGCGACAAAAATGCCAACTCATATCTAAATAATAATTTACATGCTACGCTTCTGGCCACGCGTGTCACCGGCCTACTCAACAACCCGGCTAAAGCTACCGTCCTATGTCGACTCGTCGACCAGCCTTCGCGGACTTTAAAGAAGGTTAGTTGCTTTAATCGTAAGTATACTTAAGTTTGAACCGATACAGAACAATTCGATTCAGAACAATTTGAGAGATATTCCAAGAGTTATCCACAGCAACAGATATTGATCTTCATACTTGTCTTCATAACTTCTAGTTATATATTTATTAACACCTAGTGATATCTCTCGTCCATACCATCATTAGACGTATTTACATACTTAGAGGATTTTCATGATGTAATTGATTAGTGACCCTTATTGAATTTATACGGGTTTTGATCTGATAAAAACTTGTTGCTACTCGTATAGGCTTAAAAATAACATCTCGGATCAAGTTGAATCACTCTGTGCAGGGGCCCTATTCAAATTCTCCAAAATAGGCAAATTAATTATTTAACATGTTCCATTAGAGTGAACTAATTGGACGATACGCACACGAAATTTCATGTTGAAGAATTAAAACAGGTCACCACGTTGACAAGAGGATTATAGGTCATCATAGTCCTTAAATTTTAGACTTATACTCGCCCTAAAAAGCATTCAATAAATCGCAATGTTACCGTATATTCACTTGCAACGAACATTTATCATAAAAACACATTTATCATAAAAACACTCGATGATCACCCTGTTAAACGTGGGCATTGAGTGGTAGGGGCTGAAGCTGGGAGCGGGGAGAGGGGTTAGGTCTGGGGGGTGCTTTTACCCTATCCCTTTCTGCCCGGGAGCTCGATTTTATCTTGGCATTTCGCGTCGCGCTTTGGCCGCGGTCGGACGTCGATCCAGCTCGTGAGTGCCTGAGACTGTTTAGACCTACCTTTACTAATTAAGCAGCCTCGATCCTATTCGAGGGTGAGTATATTATGTATACTCGTACCTGTTATTGTTGTTTGCGTCCGGGCTTTATATTTTGTAGCAGGCTCAAAGTGTAATTTATAAAAACTCTAAAGAGCCGTACTTCGAAAATCACCAATATTGACTGACAATTAAGAAATATGATTTTGGTGTAGTTACGGCGATCTTAAATCAGGTTATCTCAAACCTTCCAAACCTACTTTCTATTACGCAGTTTTCTGTACTTGTTGCTGTTTGCTTTCTGTTGCGGTAAGTAATTTAGTTTTATGATACCGTTTGACTTCTTTTAACATAAACAAGCATTTCATGAATATTATTAACTGGAACGTTGAAAGGTTTCGCGTTCGATTATTAAGCCTGTTGAGTTGAGCTACACAATGAGAAACATGGATGTTGCCAGACCTTGAAAACTTCAGTGAGTCAGCCATTTTTGAAGTGCGAATCAATCAATATGGCTCTTGACTTAATACGTTACTATTCTTCCTTAAATAATTGCGATTTAGGACTATGGAGTTGACAAACAAATTAGTGCCACAATTATGACGTTAACAATCTTTCAATCAAAAATCGTTTGTAAAAATGTTATTTGATTACTAATGTAGGCAGATGAGTTTTTTTAGTCACAAACAGAAATACAAAAACAGAGTTCATAGAATGATTTCGCAGTGGTGGCACTTTTTTAATTTAATAACCCTTTTGTAAGTACTAATAACTTGGACTTTTTAAAGTTAGTAAAAACACGACCCTTAACACGTTTTATAGGCGGTAGCTTTAGTTTCGGTACTACCGACCTGTGCTATAAAAGCCCATACAAGCGCGGCCTACAGTAAAAGTCCGGTAACGCTGTCATGGCCATTTGCGGTCAACAGCCATAATAGTCCATCCGAAAAAAAAACCTATAGTTGGAGCTGGTAATCTTAGCATTGCAATCGGTTGCAAATTGTACTGGTGGCCGCCGCGGCGGGGAAACAATTAGGAAGCTTCTATGTAAAATAAAATTTGGTAACGTGATTTCTTCCATATTTCTTGAAACGAGAACACTTATTAAGCCTAAGTCGACTACTCGTTATTTAATGTTTGGAAACAAACTATTATTTCACTAACAACGTGACGATTGTCCTTAAACATTTCCAACGTTTTTAACTTTCGAGGACGCTGTTATTGCAAGAAGTCGTGTAAAGTGAAGTGAATAAACTATTTCGAAGAACTCTGTCTTTTAATGCTGGTTATAATCCAAAAGATTTTGAAATTTCGTTAGGTTTTATACTTTTAGAAATATTTTGAAAATGGTCGAAAAATTGACCATTGCCCCCCCCCCCCCCTACCTCCGAAGATTGCAGAGTGATCGATGTAGAAAATATAGAGAAGTCTGTAAATATAATACTTTTGAAATATGGTCAAAAAACGAATTTTCATACAATGGGGGCTTTTTCATTGAGAGCAATATCAAATCAAAGGTATGGAATTCGACAATTCAAAACAGGTTTTTGAAACTCGTCTAAGTTTCATACTTAGTGAAATACGTTGAAAAAAATCGAAAAAAGAATTGTAGGTACCAACCCACTTACCTACCCACTAATCTCTGTAGTATGTAACTGTAATAGTAGTTCCACAGCGCGCCCCAAAATCGTTGTTCATTTATTTACGAAATTCTAACTAAAAACTATAAACAAAGTTTGATCATAGCAACAGCGTTTCTAAAGTGAAATAATATATGCTTCTGCTTATTTCTATACTAGGTATGTCGTTGGCGCTGCGTCTGCGCTAAGTATTTCGCGCGCAGCTTTATACACGACAAAATGCCTACAGCTGCAGGAATACCTCGCCTTAATAATTTAGTTCACGTAGCGACACGGACTCGGGTGGTTCTTATTTGCTCCCATCCTTACTATCAATTTATCATCTTATCATATCACGAATGGGGACCTTCGTCCTACAATATGTTTAATATTAACTGTAAGTTTCTAGCAAATCGGACTTCTGGTTAAAGTTTTACAAATACACAAAGCTGAAATTTGGAAGATTTGTACCTTATCTTCCAAATTTCAGCTTTCTAGCTTCTGCGGTTTATACTGGGCATCGTTGCCAGAAAATTGCTATTTCCTTCATTTATATTGAGATTTATTTTGAAATATTTACCTACTATTTGAACTTACTACCAATAAGAATGATACCTACTTACGCCAAGTTTTCCCTTGCTATCTACGACCGTACCAAGTCTTCCCAACTACACGTTAGTCATGGAAGTAAAACACGCTGCTGTTGCAGCATAGGGGTGGTGTCAAGTAGCCAAATATAAATTTTTATGTGTGAGTTGACTATAAACTTAATTATAGGTAACTTCCAGTATGTATGAAAGATGCATAAGCACACGATACGAATATGAAAAATATGAAAATGAGACGTATTTGTCGCATTTTTTCGGTTACACCTCGTTTGTGTCTACTGTGATTCTATACCTATTATAAGTTTCTGATTGTTTCAGATCTTAAAGACCAACAATACACTAATCCATCGCATATCAAGATTATTGAAACTCACCACAGCCCAAGATGTCGTTTTCTCCCTAACTTTGCGTAAAGCGTCTTCCAAACCGGAAGTCGTCGCTGCAGCGAATCACCACCTCAAGAAGAGATTTCTTGATCTCGTTCAGTGTTATCTCGACGCTCTGGTTGGTTCACTTGAGCATAGTTATCTATACTATCTATACTAATATTATAAAGAGGAAAGATTTGATTGTTTGTATGTTTGTTTGTTTGTTTGTTTGAATTGAATAGGCTCCGAAACTACTGGACCGATTTGAAAAATTCTTTCACCATTAGAATCCTAAATTTTCCGTGATGAACATAGGCTATATAATATTTTCAAAAAAGTTAGAGATCCGCATGGAAAATTCAATAATTGAACCGTGTTGCGTTGTATATTGAACCTCTTTTTCTATTATGGCGTGTCAGAATAGAAAAAGAGGTTGAATATATAGCGCGCGGTGCTTGCTTTTTCTCTACGGCCAGTGTCAGTTATGGAGTGTCGAGTCAATGTCAAAAATCACAATGCTGTTAAAAAAAGTAAGGGATCCGTATGAAAACTGTGAAACCCATCGTGTTAGTGTGTATAATTTCGGAAATTTTTGTTTAATACCCGTGCGAAGCCGGGGCGGACCGCTAGTATATATATATATACATATGTTTGTATTACCGACAACGGACACTACTAACGTTATTTTGCTTTGTTGACAGAACGCGGTGAGCATCCGGAGCGTGCGGGGCTTCAGGAATGCAGTCCTGAAGTATTGCATACTCTGCTTCTCTCCCTCCCTCATGAAGCCAATAAACTCGCCCCCGTGACCCGCGACCTGTTCGTGAACAGGCTGCGGAAGGACATCCCGCGCGAGCTCGTGCCCATCGTGCTCGCGCCGCAGCTGTACTGCGATCCCACGCGCACCCCTCTTGAGGAGATGAGCGCGCCCGAAGACATGGCCGCCGCCATGACGGACCAATCTATCGCCGACGTTATCCGAGACATCGGTTACCCTTTCACCGCATCCCTGGAGGAATGTAAAAGGAATATGCTCAACTTTGGAGGACGCGAGCCGACAGCCATCGACGTGGCTTGCACCATATCCATGATGATCAGATACCAAACCAGCAACATCCAAAAGGCGCCGCAGCTACAGACCCCCGGGAAATTATGGATCAAACACGGTCCCAAAAAGGACGGCGCTACCTTCAGCCCCAGGGAATGGAATGCTGAAGCTTACGTTCAGACCCTCAAAGAGCTGGCCCCGAATTTGAAGTGGGATAAAGTGATTCTGCAACTCGACCAACCCGAGTTTGTTATTACCGATAGAAACGCACTTATTTTGCTATTCTCCATATTGCGACTAGGCCTGAAGGGAGCGGGGTACCCCACTAACATGTTTCCAGTTGAATACCTGTGCCGCCGGTGGACGAACCTCGAAGGACAGATGAGCTTGGTTAGTAGTATCCTTAAAGAACCAGATGTGTTCAGCTTTGCAGACCACCCATCAGCCCAGGTGCCGATAGACCTGCTGAAGGTCCCGCCCAATCCCGACAATAAGCAGGCAGCCACATGGCGCTGTCTATCACTTGTGGAACTGCTCCTGCGTCTAGCAGGGGTTGGATTTTACATACCCGTGATGGACGTATTCAAGACACCGATACAGCTGTGGCCCGACGTGCTCATGCTGAGTTTGCTCCAGCTCCCGCCGCCGATCACCAGCGTGCGACAGGAGCTCTTCTCAATGCTTATACCAATCTTCCTTGGGAACCACCCTAACTCCGGAGTAGTCCTCTACCAAGCGTGGCACGCGCCCAGCCCCAATATGAGGACGATCATCATGCACTCTATGGCGGATTGGTATCTCCGAAGTGATTGCGATCAGTCCAAACTGTCACGCATATTGGACATTGCGCAAGAACTGAAAGCCTTCTCGCAATTCTTGAACCTGCAGACTTACTCCTTCGTTATTGATCTCGCGTGTCTCGCGTCGCAACGGGATTATCTAAAACTTGACGAATGGCTCGCGGACAAGATTCGTGACCTGGGCGAGGTGTTTATCGCCGCTATAGTGAAATTTCTACAGTGCCGCTGCCCATCCAGCCCTCACATGATGATCTTGGGCAAGCCTCCGAGCCCAGTAGATATGCTTAAACCAGTTCATATGCCCAAGGCGGCGCAACTTCTTCCGCATGAGACCGTCGCAGCCCTGACCAACTGTCTGCAGATGTGTATGCCAAACGTGCAGCAACAGGAGCTGCAGGAGGCCATTTACAGTATAGTCAGTAATTGCCAAGCCATGTTGATAGCCAGGACGATGCGGCCGATAGTGAACCCGGGGCTTGAGAGGCCGCAACCGCGCATGCACGAGCCGTCATTTCAGCACCCGGGCCTGGCTGCAGGGCTGGGCGCAGCATTAGGCACACAACAACTGTACGTGCCACAAATGGACCAGCTTGGTGCGCTGAGGCACGGCATGGCCTCTATATCGTTCGGCCAACCAGGACCGGCCTACGGCATGGCAGCCACGCTCGGCCAGCTGGTGGCTGCGTCGGTGTTACCCTCGCACATGGTTGGCGGTCCACCCCACAGCCCCTTTGCAATGATGCCGGTTCACCCCATGGCGATGGGCGTGACCCGCATGGCTTCAGTGCCCACTATGGATAACTCATTGCTGATTCAGGATCCCTCAATGCAATGTTCGGACTTCATATCCAATATTAACAAGGACGTGGACGACGAAGTCAATAGCTACTTTAAATGTATCTACAATCACCCACCGCATCCAACGCTCTCTATCGAGGAGGTGCTTGATATGCTCAAGAAGTTTCAGGATTCGCCTGAAAGCCGCGAACGAGATATTTTTTGTTGCATGTTGCGGAATCTATTTGAGGAATATACATTTTTTCCTCAATATCCCGATAAGGAACTTCACATCACCGCGCAACTATTCGGAGGTATCATAGAAAGAGGACTGGTGCCGACTTATGTATCTCTTGGTTTGGCGCTGCAATTCGTATTAGAGTCTCTCAAAAAGGAAGAAGGCAGCAAAATGTACTTCTTCGGCATCGCAGCCTTAGACAGTTTCAAGACCCGTCTGAAGGACTACCACAAGTACTGCGAGCACGTCCGCGCCATTCCTTACTTCCACCAGTTACCGGCGCACCTACGCGAGTACGTGGAATATGGAATGCAGAGTCAAGAACCACCTCACAAGCCCAATGGGCCCGTGCTGCCCGCGACGCTGGCCGCCGTGGTAGCCACCACCACCGTCTCCTTCGCCACAACCACCGCCGGCTCCAGTAGCGTCACCACCAACACTGCTAGCTGCAGCGGCGGAAGCACCACCCAGTACAGGTCAGTGTCAAACATACCATACTCAACACACATTGCTAACAAACTAGAATTGTATACTTACCCCCATTAATATTCAGTGAATTTGTCCCCAGAGCAGCGGCGGCAACATGCCAGCCGTCGACCTCCGGAAGCTCCATGCCGACGGTTGGCCAATACGGCAGCCGACCGTCCATCGCCAACGCATCCAACATCAACACCTTGCTGATTGCAACGGACAAGGTCAAAGAAATAACCGTCCCACCCGAGCCTGTGCAAATTAAGACCGCCGTCATTTTTAATAATCTCAGTCAAATAAATCTGACAACTAAATGCGATGAGTTAAAAGAAGTACTAACCGAAGAGTACTACCCCTGGTTGTCCCAGTATTTAGTCATGCAACGTGTGACAATAGAACCGAATTTTCACGCTCTGTATTCCAACTTCCTTGATGTTATGAAACAATGTGACTTAAACACGATGGTGACTGAAGAAACGTACCGAAACATAAAGGTACTGCTACGCTCGGATAAGGCCATAGCTAATTTCTCAGATCGCTCTCTGCTGAAAAACCTAGGCCACTGGCTGGGAATGATAACAATCAGCAAAAATTTGCCGATTCTTTATGTTCAAATCGATCTAAAAGAGCTTGTGCTGGAAGCCTATCATAAAGGTTTACAGGAGCTTCTGTTCGTCGTTCCATTCGTTGGTAAAATTTTAGAATCTTGTACAAAAAGCAAAGTGTTCAAACCGCCCAATCCATGGACAATGGCCATCATGAGGGTGTTAGTAGAGTTACACCATGACCCTGAAATGAAACTGAATCTCAAGTTTGAAGTGGAGGTTCTATGCAAAAATTTGGGTTTAGATATAAATGACTTGAGTCCTGCTTACTACCTAAGGAACCCCGATCAAGAGACCCTCATGAGGAATGAGATGTTACGGCAGCGGAATATCACGGAGCAGGAGGCGTTGCCGGGAGCTTGCGTGCAGTTAATGCTGCCACCTGTCAAGTTGCAAGAGCCTTCGCCCTGCATGATGAATGCCGAGGAAATGGCTATTGCTGAACAGCGAGCGAAGCAGATCGCCGTGCAAGCCGATGAGCGTTCGATGGGGCCACAAAAACCTCCGCCCGACCCCAAGTACACATACAATGAAGTCAATATAACATCGACCGAAGCATTCGCTACCAAAGTAAATTACTGTGTGACCCTACCCGTATTTGATACTTATCCACATCTGAAACAGTTCATCCAGCCTAGTCTGGAGCGTTCGATCCAGGAATGGATACACCCGGTGGTGGATCGTGCTATAAAATACGCGCTGACGACATGCGAGCGGATCGTTCGCAAAGATTTTTCCCTCGACCCAGAGGAGGGCCGTCTGCAGACATGTGCTCACTTCATGATGCGTAACCTGACTGCCGGCATGGCGATGGTAACTTGCAAGGAGCAAGTCCACGCAACTCTTACCACTAATTTGAAATCTGCCTTCATTGAGGCTCTGCTGCCCTCTGCGGCGCCGCCGGTAAGTTTTCATCATATATTACTCTATTACCATGTAGACAAACGCAAGTGTTGTCGGAGTTTTGTAGTACTAATGTTTTAACGTAGCGCACAATACCAATTTAGCGGACGTTGCATTCAAAAAAGTAGTCAATTAAAGTTTTTATTACTTCTATTTTTATAACAAAAGTAGACTCACGTTTTTCTTTTCCCCACAGAATATGATCGACCCTGCGGTCACCATAATAACAAACGAGAACATAGAGCTAGCGTGCGCTTTCATACAAAAGACTGCAGTCGAGAAAGCTCTGCCCGAGCTGGACAAACGGTTGATAGCCGATTTCGATGTACGCAAACTTGCACGCACTGAAGGTCGTCGCCATTATGATCCTATCATACTGACCTACCATTCGGAAAGGTATTCATATAAATTAATTATTCAATCAATACAGCTTTAGCCCGCGACCTCAGAAGCTTTTTTTGTTACTCTTACAACTTACTGCGGCCAGCCATTTATTGCACATGTTCTTGATTTTTAAGGACTACGCAATCCCAAATGATAATTTGTTGTTGCTCGCATTAATTTTTGAGTATATGTTTAAACAAACCTTGATTATCGTATTGGCTGCACTGCTGGCCGCACTATGATGGCCTTACTTAGCTTACGGTATTGGCCTTCAAACTTGGTCAGCATTGCAGCTGTTCGCGCTTTAAAGGCTCAGCTTGTCCATCAAGCTGGATTTCTGACGCGAGTAATGTACTACTTGTATGTTCACAATTATTTTTAACATAATATGGATGTATTACTAGGTTACCAGAGAGGGTCAGGCTTCGCTGCGGCCGTCCGAACCAAGATCAGCTGATGGTCTACGAGGAATTTTTCTGGAACATTCCCGGATTCCTTGCCATGAGGGACCACCTCTTCGTGCCTAAACACTACGGATCGGATCAAATGTCCTACAGCCTGGTAATAAAATTTTCGTCGTTGTTGTATCGCAATTGTATATGATTTATGAATTTTAATTTTCGTAGGTGATTTTAGCTTGACATTCTACTTCGTCCATATTAGTTAGAAGCTTTTTGTTAACAATTGACAATATTATGTCACAATAAAAGTAGCTATATTATATTATGATTAAAAGCTTTAAAAAAAGAGAGGAAAACCAATGAAGATACTTAAATTAAATTAGGGGTCGCAGAATAAATAATTATAGATTTCATGTTACTCAAACTAACTATTTATCTCCATGAAAATCAATTTCCACCAGATGATGAACCAATCTCATGGCTTAGAAGACATGTCAGCAATCAGCGCTGACGCAGTACAGTTCCTGGAGCAAAGCGCGAATGTGGCTGAGCTGGCTATCCTTGCCCTCAACATTCACTCCCTACTGGATTGCTTCATAATCACTAGAAGGAGCCTCGATATGGTAACTGGATGCACTCTCTTGCAGAAGGTAAGGATTCGCTTTATAACTATATCAATAGGTTTAAGTCTGTCAAATGAAAGCCTCCTAGACGCGAGGCGACAGCATAATTTGCTAGTTTTGCACCGCCACCCCGAATGCCGCAACTGTTTGGCAGAGGCACAAACACTTAGCGCGGTCAATGTTTAACTCCAAGGATGCGAACCGGAAAAGCACGGCGCTGTATGCTTTATGAAAGTAGGATTGTGCGTCGTAGGCACTCAATGTGTTAGCAATGTTCCTTCACAATCTGACTTTTTATATGGAGAGTAAGAGGTAACATCTTTAAAAAGCTAAAATATCTACAGCAAATAAAAATCAAATACATACAGTTCGTTTGTCTCACTGAAACTAGAAAAAAATACCGATTGAAATATTTTTTGTTTTGTTAGCTCTGTATGAAGAATAATAAAAATAAAATGGTAGTTAAAAGAATAGAGAGAACAGACAGATAATTTATTATTGATAAATAATATCGGATTAAATAACAAGGAAAATTACAATAATTAACGGATAAAAAATACTTTCATTTATTAAGATTTTTAAAAGTGTATCTATTATTTATATCACTTTTATTTCTCTAACTTTTATTAAAAGTACTTAATTATATTAACATTGTGTTATGTAAGTAAACCAAATGTAACGTGACACCTTGTAATTGACGAAATCATACATAATTATTGAGTTATTATTATGATTATAGGTAACAGCTAGGTAATAATAATAGCTTATTATTCTCCTCGCTAGAATCAGCTAGCTTCGTTATTAATTACCGCGCTTAGAGGTCGTCAACCTACCTACCTATACGGCAAACGTTCAAAACCCTCGGCGCGCAAGTAACACTCGCACTGACGAATCTTGTTTTTTAAATGTATGTAAATAATATAATGTAATAAAGCATTTCAGCAGTGGACTATTATAGGCTGGTGATGATGATGATGATGATGAATATAATGTTGTTCCAGACGGTCGACGGCCTTATAGAAAGTTACATGGTGGACCCAGAAATTCCAGGTTTTAAAGATTTGTTAACCCTCTACCGGGACGTCCACCTTCGTACCCTGAGGATGTTGGAAGACGTCAGAGTCTGCGGCCAACCCTGGACAATCAAGCAGATCACCTATTGCATCACTGAATGCCGCGAAGAGCGGAGATACAATCTTCGTGCTGTCGACTGCCTCATCAGAAATCATTTCGTCAATTTGCAACAAGTAAATGCTATGTGCCGTGTGGTGCCGGCATAGAATTTCACCACCCCTACTCTTCCTGTGGGTGTCGTAAGAGGCGACTAAGGGAAACACATTAGGGGGCGGGCAGCAGCGCACTCTTCAGAACAACTTCACTGAACTGCGATCCCCAACCCGCATGCCCAGCGTGGGGATTATGGGCAATAACCCCCAAATGATAATGCCATTTATGGCACTCATTAGGGGAGGCATGTGTCCAGCAGTGGACTGTTATAGGCTGGTGATGATGATGTTGATGTTGAAATTCTATATTAATTTCTTATTCTTTATTGCACGATAAAATATGCAAAAAAACATTACATGACGACCTCTGTGGGTGACGGTCCGCCTGCGACGCAGGAGGTTGCGGGTTCAATTCCTGCCTCGGGGCAAATATTTGTTCAGGGTGTTCTGCTCGTTTTCTAAATATAATAAAAAATATCTATATATGTAATACTATTGTATTATGTATATCAGTCACCTAGCACCCATAACCATAACACAAGCTCAGCTTTAGGTGATGCTGTGTGAAATGTCCGTTTATTATACATATATATATATATATTATTATTACATTATTATATTACAGTATGACATCGCCATCAGCAATAAAATGGATGACGGCAAGAACTTTGCGGCTGTATCATTTGCGATGCAAATTGTGCGGCTGTACCTCGTCGATGATAGGAACAACATGTATGCCAATGAGGCGGACCTCACTTGCATCACAGATACACTCATAAGAATTAGTATGAAAACTGAACGATGGTAAGCTTTACTTTTACTTTACTTTACTTTACTTTACTTTACTTTACTTTACTTTACTTTACTTTACTTTACTATACTCTACTTTACTCTACTTTACTTTTTATATTTGTATGTATTAGTAGTCTGTGAGGTATTTGTTGATATGAATGAGTTTTTTACTATCCATAACTGTTCTTTTGTGATTATTTTTTATTATTTATATAGTCTAAAATTGTTTATTTTTATTCAATAATTTAATGTATTATTACAAAGGAAATTAGAATACTTACGTGTTGTACAGAGTTCTTAAAGAGAGAAAATATTGTTTATTCGCGAGTAGGTAATAATATATTGTACTATAAGGGATAATATGTTTACGGCAAAGGTTTTTTTTAATTCCGAACTGAAGATTCGGGACTCATTATTAGAATCCCGTGCCAAAAAAATATTTTGCGCCCGAGTGATACAGTATACTTTTCATCACCCTGTATGAGAAAATAAAAAGAGGCGCCTTTTATTTTTTTCATATTGTATCCTCTCGAGAATTTGCAGGTAGTAGAAAATGTTCCAAATTAAAAAAAATGCATGGAAAAGATAATTGCAGCGAACCTATAAAAAGGATTAAAAACTCATTACTACCTGCTTAGTGTTTCTTATAGAAAACAGCACCTTAGGCACATAAAGGCGAACCAACTCATATACGTTTACGAAAATATTATATAATGTTCGTTAGACAATATTAATACCTTGCTTTTTTAATTCTTTGTGTAATCATGTAAAACACTCTCTTATAACTCTGTTTAAGGTAATGTTTCACTTAAGGCTACGGACACGGATGAATTTCCCATAAAAACGTATTACCAAAATGATTTGTAATTTGAGCATATTTTCACCATGTACTGCTATCATTTAAGAGGCTTTAAGCCTTAAGAGGTATGATTACAACCCTATTGTCAGAATGTGTCGTCAGTATAATGATGTTTTAGTAAATAATAGTGATAATATTGACATTTTCAACAAAATGTTATATAAATTTAAAAAAGATGTAGAAGCCATTCTCACAAAGGAGAGTGGTTCTAATTTTGTGTAATTCTCTTTTTATAATAATTTACAAATCAGATTTATTGTTTAATAATTTCAGAAGTAAATAACATGTTTATATATTTTAAAATTAATTACTTTTATATTAATTTCCTATAGGTATTTTCTTACATAGAACTGCTCTTTGAACATGCTGTGTACACATATTTAGGGATACAGTCTAGTCTTTGTAATCGTGTCTTTCTATCTGTATATTATTTGATTGTATTCTGTTTTGTGTGCCAAATTAAAATAAATTTAAATTTAAAGATTAAAATGTAAATGTGTTGCTCCAGCGTCCCCATACCGGAAGGCCTGAACTCTTTGGTTGAAACTCTGCGCGTGAATCAAGACCCCAGCGCGTATCTCGGGGAGAAGTCCCCTTTGGGCCCCACGGCGTTTATACACTACGGCATCATGCACGCACGGGTTAGTTTGCACATTTTTATATTTACTGTATATTTATTTGGAAGACAGACAGTACGTAGTTAAATAAAGAGATACAATAAGGATTTTCTTGACCAGTAAAGTCTCCGCGGCTAAGGGACACACAGGGTACACAGCGATTATTGGCAATAACCCCCAAATGATAAATAATGCCATCTTTGGCGCTCATAAGGGGAGGTCTATGTCCAGCAGTGGACTATTATAGGCTAATGATGATTTAAATTGTACGGTATGTAAGGTACCCTACGATTTACGTACTATTCGCATGATTCGCACTAGGGAAAACATGCGATTCAGCGTGTGAGGCTGCATCGGCCCTCGAATGAAAACCTTGTGTTGAATCGTTAACTTTCTCACCGGTATACAATGTTCTATTATAAGCTGGTGATGATGATGATGCAATGTACTATTCTTTGCAATGTTCCGATGTCCTTTCAGATGCAGTACCACGAAGACCCACCATTTATGGTCGAGAACACCGAACTCATCCTACGCGAGTGGCAGACTATCCAGCGCTTTCCGCAAACAGAGATAGAGTTCCTAAATAAATTCAATATCTACTTGCAACGCATAAACATAAACGGGATTCTAACTACGGAGGATTTGCAGACACGATTCTTGACAATTGCTGCGCAGAAAGTTATTCTGGAGGTAGGTTTCTAAGTTATATCTGTGTAAATTACTTTTGGTAGGTTTAAAAGTTATACAGGGGTAGGTTTAAAAGTTATACAGGGGTAGGTTTAAAAGTTATACAGAGGTAGGTTTAAAAGTTATACAGGGGTAGGTTTAAAAGTTATACAGAGGTAGGTTTCAAAGTTATACAGGGGTAGGTTTCAAAGTTATACAGAGGTAGGTTTAAAAGTTATACAGGGGTAGGTTTAAAAGTTATACAGGGGTAGGTTTCAAAGTTATACAGGGGTAGGTTTAAAAGTTATACAGGAGTAGGTTTCAAAGTTATAGCCCCAAGCTAAGCAGAGCTTGTGTTATGAGCACTAAATAACTGACATACTTAATACAATAGATTACATAGATAGATATTTTTATCATACATAAAAAACGACCAGAACACCCTGAACAAATATCTGCAGATCATACAAACATTTGTCCCGAGGCGAGAAGCGAACCCGCAACCTCCTGCGTCGCCGGCGGACTTTTTCCCATCGCGCCACAGAGGTCGTCGAATAATACTTATTTTCCTTTTGTCCAGGTTTACGAACAGATAAACGAAGACAATGTGAATCCCCCCCAGAATGCAAGCAAGCGCGATCACCTCTACAATCCAGCGGATGGCTTCATGAGGCTGGTGGCGCTTCTTATCAGGCACACGCCTGATAACGGCCACCCAATCCCGAAACTGAATCTGCTGAACAAGGTATATTACATCTGTTACCGCTCATATTAGTCCAACGCCGCCACCACACGGAACAAAAATTTGTATTGAAATATGAGCTTAAAATCTTATATACTAATAGGTATCTTGAGATACATTTTACAGTGACAGAATAGCTTACCATACGTTTCTAATGAGTGGCTGGCTAAAGTGTTCTGGTCGTTATCTATGTATGTAAAAAAAATATCTAATAATATTGTATTATGTATATCAGTCATCTAGTATCCATAACACAAGCTCTGTTTAGCTTGGGGCTAGATGATGCTGTGTGGATGGCCCGGAATTATTAATTGTTAAGTTTTAATCCCTCATCTTAATAATGTACATGTACATACTTAGCTAAAATTGTTCTGAAGACACCATCTCCATCTTACTACTACTAAAGTACTACGTACTAAAGTAATTATAACTTGCCTATTTAAAAACCTTAGGCCGAACGTGGAGCAGAAAAGTAGGATGAACGAAGATTTTTCTAAATAAAATATATTAAGGCAGAGTGAGACGAAAGAAGATTTTTTGAAGTGGGCCGAACTTCTAAGGGACGAATATAGCATAAATATTTCCTCAGATGCTGGGCATCATTGCCGGTTTCCTTCTACAAGACCACGAGATGTGCCGTGTAGCCGGTACTTTCCATCAGCTGCCATACTACAGGCTTCTGATCATGCTCTATCTTGAAATGAATGCGGCCGATCCGATTTTGGAGTCCTTGAACTATCAGGTAAGATGTGTAATAATAGTATTTTATTTATTTATTTATTTCGGTAATAAAAAGTTAACATTAGTTTCGGTTTGAAGTGTCTTAAAGCCTATGTTAGGTTTAACTAGACACAGAGTTCTCGTCGTAGTATTATGTATACAGTCAAAAACACAAGCTCTGCTTAGCTTGGGGCTAGATAATGCTGTGTGGATTGTCGGCATTACTTCATTATTTAATAAAAAAAAAAGATATTTCAGCGGCGTAAGATCCATCTAATGCCGTGGGTATTGTAAGAATCAGAGGGCTTACCAGAGCCAGGGTAGCTATTTTCTACCGTATATAATAATAATAGTTTATTTCAGGCACACAATACAAAATTGAGGACCCATATAGAGATAATAAATGAAAACTAAAGTTTTCTTAATATTAAGTATGTCCAATTATAATCTACCTATTTATCCTACCTATATAACCTATTAATGTTTTGAAACTTACGCGATCTGAACACATAATGATTAGTAGTCATCTCGTGACCATGACAGAGTGCAAACTTGTTGAAACGTCGAGAAAAGAAGAAGAAGAAAGGAGGAAGAAGAAAGGAGGAAGAAGAAACGCGATAAATACCCGTTAATTTACTAATCACTATATAACCTACCTAACAATGTGTGCAAAATCACAAAATATTAATGTTTACACGATTATTGATTATAATTACTCAATTTCAGTAAAATTCAACTAAAAATAACAAAAAAATTATAATAACTGAGGTCCATAGTAATGAAAAACAAAGTTCCTTATCTCAGAGTCAATTAATCAGTTCTTAAAATGCAACAAATCCTACACTATCTGTCAGCACAGTTTATTTCTATGTTTAATAAAAAATATCTATATATTATGTAATAATATTGTATTATGTATATCAGTCATCACATCAAGTATCCATAACACAAACTCTGCTTAGCTTGGGGCTAGATGATGCTGTGTGTAATTGTCCCGCATTATTTATTTATTAGTTTAACGTGTCTTGTAAAATGAGTCTGTACAACATCATCATCACCAGCCTATAATAGTCCACTGCTGGACATAGGCCTTCCCTAATGAGCGCCATAGATGGCATCATTATTTGGGGGTTATTGCCCATAATCCCCACGCTGGTCATGCGGGTTGGGGATCGCAGTTCGGTGTAGTTGTTCTGCAGAAGGCGCTGCTGCCCGCCCCCCGCTGTGTTTCCCTTAGTTGCCTCTTACGACACCCACGGGAAGAGTTGGGGTGGTGAAATTCTATGCCGGCACCACATGACAAAAACTCAATCGTTTCAGATACTCACCGCATTCTGCCACACACTGCGTATTGTAAAGCCGTCCGTTGCGCCGGGCTTTGCGTACGGATGGCTTGACTTCTTATCGCATCGGACCTTCATCGATCGCATTCTTGGGTTCACCGCTCAGCAGAAAGTAAGTAGTGTATATTATAGTGTACATTTTATGTCAAGTCGTGGACGAGGAGGCGAGTAATATTATTCAGCGCAAGTTACGTAAAGAGTCCTGTAAACTATTGCCGCGAGGTATACACCCTTTGCGTACGTCACAATAAACTTAGAGCTAGGAGTTGAACCATACGGTAAACTAGGTCATGAACACTTAATTGATTTACTCAATAATATTGGTATACTAATATAATGTATTATGTAAGAACTTTATATGAATAAACGATTATTATTATTAGTTAGTGCGATCCATGACTGGTAAATAATTAAAGTAAATGATTTGACAACGACTGTGGCGCAGTGTATCCGCAGATAAGTCTGCATTATATGTTTCGGGATGTAATAAAAACTAATATACATATATCTGTGTAATATATTGTATTATGAATAGCAGTTATCGCACAAGTTCTGCTTAGGAGGTCCATTTCAAGTGGAGATATCTTTGAAGATAATGAAAGTAAATGCCTAATTGTTTAACACCTCAGAATTCAGCACTAACAGAGTTTCTGATTATGGGTGTCAGACAAATAGGTCGATAAACTAAACCATTGATTTATTTGTTAATTAATTATGCTTTTTTCTATCAAAACTAAAATCGGGTGTTTATGCCATGTGTTTAACAGGCGCTGTGTAACTTTGCTCCTTCTCCTTGCTAGTATAGCCTGGTTCCTTGTAAATTATCATATTTTTAAGACAAGTTATTAGAAAAATTATTTTAGTTATTAGTGTAACAGAAAAGGAACCAGTGTATACGCCAGTAGAACAGTGTTGGTAGTTGAATGAGCAATCATTTAGAGTAAATTCCAATCTTTTGTAAGTTTTTGGTATTTCACTTCTAAATTTTTGCTCGGATCATGGTGAATATGTTGCTAAAAATAGATTTCATACTTTTTTCTTACTAACCTAGAGGTATTGTGACTATGTGATTAAATGCCTGTACCGGCTTCACTTTAACGCAACAACAAAAGTATAAGTTGCGCAATTATTAATAATAAATATATGCTGAACATAACCTAGCTAAAAGTTAGTAAAGTATAATTAGCGCTCATTTAGCCATCATTATATATTTTGCATTTCATTGATGTAAAGCTCAAACCTAGTTAAAACTGAACACAATTAGCTAATTATATCCTAGCTACCATTTTCACCAATCAATAACTAATTCAACCACTTACACATTGTACAACCTGCGTACACAAAGAATGGAATTCAGAATGACGTCAAGTCTCAAATCCCGCTCGGATGGAATCAAACTGAGCGGGACAGCACGAGCGAAGATACCATTCTCTATCTAATTCTATGGGTACGTGAGTTATACTGGCATTCATGGCTTCACATGAAATGTACGATATACGACACCTTCCGTTTAGAACTCGATGACTCCACGGAATAATGTTAGGTGAAATGTTTCCAGGGGTGGGGGATGTATTCGACGCTGATGTTGGATCTCTTCAAGTTCATGAAGCCATGCCTGCGGAACAATAATTTGAAACCCTCTATGACTACGATGTACACAGGAGTGCTAAGAGTGTTCCTTGTCTTACTCCACGACTTTCCCGAGTTTCTGTGTGATTACTGTTACACATTCTGCAACGAAATTGCGCAAAATTGCGTTCAGCTGCGCAATGTTATACTGTCTGCGTTCCCGAGGACTATGCACTTGCCTGATCCACACACTCCGAATCTGAAGGTTAGATACAAGTTTGATTCCCGCCGGGAACAAGTAAAATAAATAAAAACTGTCGCAGTTTGACGAATTCGTTATGAATGTAAGCGGGTTTACTACGAACCTATCATCCTGATGAAGTCCCTCGTTAAGGGAGGAAAAGTTGGTGTTCTTCCAACACAAAATATGCTCGCAGTTAAACCGCTTACATTCATAATGATGTAATAAATATATAATATTGGATGATTCGCACATTATCATCTAGCCCTAAGTTAAACAGACTTCCTGAGAAATGAAAGTTTTTGTTTTTTTTGTTTTGGAACTAGTTTTATATCTTCGATAGCGCAATATATTTTTCAAAGTTGAAATACAGAAATTGCCACTTTTTGAAGTCTGTTAAGAAAATGGCTACGTATCAGAACACCTAAGTAGGAGAAATACCGTTTAGTACAAGTGTAGTTTAGTGTTCTGGTCGTATTCTATGTATAAAAAAATATCTACTCGTATATTATATTATGTATATCAATTATCTAGTACACATAACACAAGCTCTGCTTAGCTTGGGGCTAGATAATGCTGTGTGAATTGTCCAGCATTATTTATTTATTTATTTATCTATATCCAGGTTGACTTGCTGCCAGAGATCACTATGCCGCCGCGCGCAGTGATCAACTACGTCGCCATCTTGCCTAACACGCAATTCAAGAAGGACCTCGACGTGTATCTGACTACCAGCAAGCCCGTCACTTTCCTCTCTGAGCTGATGGAAAATATGCAGGTCAGTCACACACTATTATTAACAAATAGGCAGGTCTCGACATAGCCTGCATTTGCTCTCTTGGAGCCGAGACCCTAGAGGTGGGGTACCGAGCATCGCCATACAGCAAGTCAATGCAGACAATAAGTTACATTAATCAAAAGGAATGCCGGGAAACACGTTACCAAACTTTTAACTATTTTCTCTCAGAAAGTGAAAAGAAGAATATGATCGTACATAAAGCTGTCTTGGTCTTAAGCTTTTATCGCCCTCGCACTAAACATTCCAGCTACTCCCTCGCTTCGCTCGTGAACTTTTCAAGCATCACGCGTTACGCTTGCGATCCAATGACGCTGAGGTTGTAGTGTGGCAGTGCATTATCTTCTTTTTTGTTGTCTTTAGATTACCAACGAATCCGGCACCGTGTACAACGTCCAGTTAATAAACGCTGTGGTACTATACGTGGGTACGCAAGGCATCGCCCACATTCGCTCCAAGGGTGAGCAAACGAACATGACAACTATAGCGCATACCACTCACATGGACGTTATCCAGGGCTTTGCGGCCGTGTTGGACTTTGAAGGACGGTGAGTCTTGTCGTTTCAGATTTCTAAAACTTTATTTCTTAAGGCTTACAAAATAAGCGTTAAGACAAGTCAAAGTCACGAAATAAGGTGTTATTGACTGTCTCTTTAATAAAACTTTATAAATATGGAGACTTATTTTGGACAAATTACAAATCATTTTGGTATAACGTCTGTATAATTACATTTTTTTATGACTTAGATGAATTTCCTAAATATACATTATATGTATATTAAGAAAAAAATAAAATTAATCCGCATGAAAAATTTAATTTTTACCGTCTATTTTCTTTCGTATACCCGTGCGATAGTAATAAATAAATATATTTCCAGGTACTTATTCCTGAACGCGATCATCGACCAGCTCCGCTACCCTAACAGCCACACAAACTACTTCTCGTGTGCTCTACTGTATCTATTCGCGGGGGCCAACGTCAGCGCTATACAAGAGCAGATCACGCGGGTTCTGCTCGAGCGTCTGATCGTGAACCACCCGCACCCTTGGGGCTTGCTCGTGACGTTTATCGAGCTGATCCAGAATCCAGTTTACACATTCTGGAAGTTTGATTTTGTCAATTTTTCGCCGGAAATAGAGAAGTAAGTGTTTGACGAACTCTGTGGCGCGGTGGTCGAAGGTGTGTAGCGGGAGGTTGCGGGTTCGATTCCCGCCTCGGGAGAATTTTTTGTAGAATCTGCAGGTATTTGTACTGGGTGTTCTGGCCGTTTTCTATGTATAATAATAAAATAATAGCTAGGTATCTATGTAATTTATTGTATTATGTTTATCAATCGTTTAGTACCTACCCTTAAAACAAGCTCTGGTTAGTAGATTGCCCAGCAATATAAAAAAATGTAGTAGTAGTAGTAAATCCCACGTCGGGAGTTATGCGGGTGAAACCGCGGGCACCCTAATACTACATATAACATATTTATTTGGTGCGTAGCAGTGTGTAACTGCTCGATTATTAAGCTATTTTTATGATTACAGGCTGATAGAATCGGTTATTCGCTCGTGCGGCGCCGACCCTACCAAATTCGGCCCTAAGCTCGCCCCCGCCCCCGCGGCTGCGGCGACGGCCGCGACTTGCTCCACGTCAGCCGTCGGCGGCGCCGCCGGTGCGGTCGACTAGCGCCAGCTTCATTGGGAGTCTATGAAGCACGCTTCCGCGTACAATATGTTCAGTGGAAGTGCAGGTGAGGAAATATTAGCTTTATTACCTGCTGACCTTCAATTAGCCGTATGGTGCCGGCATAGAATTTCACCATCCTCTTCCCGTGGGCGTCGTAAGAAGCGACTAAGGAAGACACACCGGGGGGCGGGCAGCAGCGCCCTCTGCAGAACAACTCCACCGAACTGCGATCCCCAACCAGCATGCCCCAGCGTGGGGATTATCTATATCTATACTAATATTATAAAGAGGAAAGATTTGATTGTTTGTTTGTTTGTATGTATGTTTGTTTGTTTGTTTGTTTGTTTGAATTGAATAGGCTCCGAAACTACTGAACCGAGTTAAAAAATTCTTTCACCATTACAATCCTTAATTTTCCGTGATGAACATAGGCTATATAATATTTTCAAAAAAGTTAGGGATCCGCATGAAAAATTCAATAATTGAACCGTGGGCTGTATATTCAACCTCTTTTTCTATTATGGCGCGTCAGAATAGAAAAAGAGGTTGTATAGCACACGGTGTTTGCTTTTTCTCTACGGCCAGTGTCAGTTTTGGAATGTCGAGTCAATGTCAAAAACCCCAATGCTGTTAAAAAAAGTAAAGATCCGTATGAAAACTGTAAAACCCATCGTTTTAGTGTGTATAATTTCTGAAAGAACAATGGCAGGTCTCCATACTAAGAATTGTCTGGGATCAAATTGAAGCGTCCCGTAATGAAAAAAATGTTAAAAGAATTGGCGTTAGCTCCAGAATCTATAAATGAGACTATTTTCTTTGGGGAAAGCCGGAAAAAAAAGATTTCAGTGTTTTAATTTTTTGGTTATGAATGAACGTCAAACAATATTTGTCTATAAAACATCGCAGATTGAAATCAAATCATAAAGAAATGGATAATGTGGTTTGGTCTTGGGTTTGGTCTTATCAATTAGACCACGCCACCTTATATATTCGAAATGAGAAATGATAAACAAAATGAGCAAAACAAATTCTAAACTTCTTGTTTACGAAAGCTGGGCGTGTATTAAAAAAATGTACCTACTTGCCCCGTAAACACAAAGAAACTGAGGGTTTTAATAAATAATGTTGGACAATCCACACAGCATCATCTAGCCCGAAGCTAAGCAAAGGTTGTGTTATGTTATGAGTTCCTACTAGATAACTTATATAGGTACCTACTTAAAACAATATATATAGGTATACCTACATTAATAGATATTTTTTTATTTTACATAGAAAATGCCCAGAACACCCAAAACAACAATATCGGAGTCCTAAGGGCACGCACTAGCCAGACACAGGGCAGTATCAATCAGTCCATAAACAGTCCAGTTCGGGTGTTACATACGTCGCCTGTGGCTTCCGTAATTCGGGTAAAAATAAATAGAAAACCAAAATATAAACACAAAACACAGCAGAGTTGAAAAACGCCGAAGTCTCGGAAGGATTCTGTCAAAGAGAATAAAACCACTACGTTCTAGATTCTATGGCGTCTTGACAGACAACCGCTGACAACATGACACTATCAAAGACAAATCAAAGACAAATGATACATTGCATTCAATAATTGTACCCGCACCACTAATAAAATGGTAACATTTCGAATGTACCTAATTCGAATATCATTTGATAAGCTTTTAAATATCATAAAATAACTCCGGCCTTTACGTGAAGGAGTGAATAATTGAAAAATCGTAGAAAATTTATTAAATTTGATTCATATACATCAGATCCATGGACGCAAAAAAAAGTCCAGACCAAATTCTGCCATTGTTCTTTTTGTTTGATACCCGTGCGAAGCCGGGGCGGGCCGCTAGTGATATATAAAAATAATTATAAATAATGCCATCTATGGGGAGGCATAGAGGGAGTTCTGCTGGACAGCAATGGACTATTATAAGCTGATGTTGACCTTCAATTTTACAATAAAGCGCTGAATACACACAGAATAGCCCAGTCCATTTCCTTTCCATCTTATAGACTACTAGCCATACTACTATCGCCCTGGCTTCGTACGGGTATTTAACAAAATTTTATTTCATGGGGATCCGTAACTTTTTTGAAATATCTTTATCCTATCTTCATCAGGGAAAATTTAGGATTCTAATGGTCAGATATTTTTTTTAGTCCAGTAGTTTCTTTGATTTGAATGTATACTAATATTATAAAGAGGAAAGATTTGGGGATTATTACACATATTAATGACAGATTCAGATTATTTGTTGATAACGCTTGTTACATTGTCATAAAGTAAAGTACAAATAATAAAAAGTTGCTTACACTTCATCGTAAATTATTCATAGTAAAATTATATAGAATAATAATATGTATTATTACTTATCATAACAATAAATTCTGTCATAACTTACAAATAAAACAATACAGACCGTAGCTGATACAAACAATGTCCCGTTCCAGACTCTCAACTGCCGCCAATCGGTCGGCCCATGGTGGTGATACCACCGAATCAAGCCCCCCGCTTCCCCTTCCCGCCCCCTCTGCCCGCCGCGGTTGCGTTCCCGACCAAGCAGAAACCGTGGAACCGACTCTTCGACAAACCTGGCAGCTTCAAGGGAAAATCGGGACAGCAGTGAGCCAGACTCAATATATTAAGTCAGTGTTTTCAGTCAATAGACATACAGTATTATACTTACCCATCGATGTGGTAACCCCGCAAGAAAGTGTGTTTTGTAGTCATATACTCAATTTGTACGTGTTTTAGTAGGGAAGCGTCCATAATTCGGTGTTATTTAACCAATGATATGACTGGGTGTTGTTTAAGTGTATTTTTCGATTGATCTCAGAGCATATCGTATATAAAGAATCTGTGTTAATTGAAGCATCTGTATGCACAAAAGGTGATTTCATTTGAAAAATCTTTGATGAATATTTATTGTTAAATACTATTTTGGTATTTTTGAGATAATTACTGTAATATATGTGTAATATTTTTGAGAAAGTATTTAAATCAGCAAAAAACATAAGTAGCACATTTTTCCTATTTTTATAAAAAAAAAAGATCTAAGAAAGAGTAACAGTTGACTCGCAAAAATAACGAGCAACGAATCATGTCATTTGTCGACATCTATTAATACCTAGTATTATAGTTTTCTGCTGTTTTCTTAACTAGGCAAAGCCTGTATCGAAGAAATCAGAGTTACTTCAATATAACTTAATAACAAAGTTATTACGTCTTATGTTTACTTGCGTGTGACGTAACCATAACCACCCCTTGAGTTCCTACTCAAGGGCGGGCGTTCATGTCATAGGTTTTTTTTTTATTATTAAAAAAATACGTATTTTACAGTTTAAAATAAACTGATATATCTCTAATAAGTCATTATCTGATGGAATGGCCTCAGCCACATTTTTAGTATATTTAATTTTTCAATGTTGTCAAATAGTACATTCTGTGTTGTTGTACCAGTAGTGTGATATTGATGATATATTCAATGTGTGTTTCCTAATCATTTAGCATTTAAATAGTATTCGAGCCCTCATGTAGCGAGGCATTCAGCTTTATACTAAGCTCAAATCTGAGTATTAGTTTCTAATTTTATTGAAACCAGTAGTGTGATATTGATGATTTATTCAATGTGTGTTTCCTAATCATTTAGCATTTAAATAGTATTGGAGCCCTCATGTAGCGAGGCATTCAGCTTTATACTTAGCTCAAATCTGAGTATTAGTTTCTAATTTTATTGAAACCAGTAGTGTGATATTGATGATTTATTCAATGTGTATTTCCTAATCATTTAGCATTTAAATAGTATTGGAGCCCTCATGTAGCGAGGCATTCAGCTTTATACTTAGCTCAAATCTGAGTATTAGTTTCTAATTTTATTGAAACCAGTAGTGTGATATTGATGATTTATTCAATGTGTGTTTCCTAATCATTTAGCATTTAAATAGTATTGGAGCCCTCATGTAGCGAGGCATTCAGCTTTATACTTAGCTCAAATCTGAGTATTAGTTTCTAATTTTATTGAAACCAGTAGTGTGATATTGATGATTTATTCAATGTGTGTTTCCTAATCATTTAGCATTTAAATAGTATTCGAGCCCTCATGTAGCGAGGCATTCAGCTTTATACTAAGCTCAAATCTGAGTATTAGTTTCTAATTTTATTGAAACCAGTAGTGTGATATTGATGATTTATTCAATGTGTGTTTCCTAATCATTTAGCATTTAAATAGTATTGGAGCCCTCATGTAGCGAGGCATTCAGCTTTATACTTAGCTCAAATCTGAGTATTAGTTTCTAATTTTATTGAAACCAGTAGTGTGATATTGATGATTTATTTAATGTGTGTTTCCTAATCATTTAGCATTTAAATAGTATTGGAGCCCTCATGCAACGAGGCATTCAGCTTCATATTATGCTCAAATATGAGTCTTAAGTTTCTTATAATTTTAGATGTTAAGCAAGAACTAGGCTTTCTGTGTACCATCAATGTATATCCAGTTTTTAGTGTAAGTTGTTTGGCAATGTGACCATTAAGCAAAGCCAGATTTGATTGTCGCGTAAATAAACGAGTTTCGACCCGTGACGTCATTCGTCACGGAGACTGCAGAGGCACGGCATCTAAGTCGAAACGTCAGTGCTGATACAATGATCTCGCAACTATTTAAGTATTTATTATTTTCAAACATGTAAGCTTTAAATGATTTAGTAGTAATAAGATACGAGCCAATGATTCAAATTTTGTTATTATTGTAATTAACAAAGAAGCTAGTAAAAGCCTATTGGGCAACTTATGCCTATCATTAATTACAATATTGCTAGTAAGTAATATGTGTAACAAAACAGTGGTATGTTTTAAAACATTTCGCTATTGTTCATAGTTTTGGACATTCAGTAGATACTCATTTATGAGTTTAAATTTAATTTCTGTGATAGTAATTTAGTTGGAACACGGCAAAGGCAATTATTTTTGTGTACAACTAAAAATTTACGCCAAAATTATAAGATAATTTTCATCTCATATTTACTGATGATTTTCCGTTTCTGTGATTTTGTGTGATTGTAAGTAAATTTTTTCGATATAGAAATATGTATAATTTATTGCTTAGGTTAATTTGATTGAATCTTTTTTTTACGCTTAGGTATACTCGCTTCTGTCATGCCAATGTAGACGTAAGATTGCATTGGAACATAAAACCTACACTTTGATTTCAATTTTTGTTGTTGTTGTTTTATTTTATATTGTCAAGTTCTGGTTGTTTTATATGTATAATAAAAAATATCTATCTATTTAATAATATTGTATTATGTATATCAGTCATCTAGTACCCATAACACAAGCTCTGCTTAGCTTGGGGCTAGATGATGCTGTGTGGATTGTCCAGCATTATTTATTTATTATTATTATTTAATTAGCCTTTCAAAAATGAATTATTTTTTTTTCGAATTCTGTTACAACTGTTGTTAAATTATTGTACATTGGGTAAGGCTACGCCTTCGGCGAAGAGTGAATATGGTTTGAAGGAATGGTTGAAAGGAAATGAGATAGGATATTGTATTGCGAGGAAGTGTTGTTGGTATTGGAGAGAGCGAGACTTGTGCCCGGCACAACAATGAGTTATCGCAGAGCCTTGGGCGTAGCATTGATAGACTGATTTTTAGTAGTAAGACGTACTAAACATGTGATTGCCATAATAAATGTCTAAATCAAATCTTAGTATTTTATTTCATTGCCTGCACCTTAATAGGCTCCACAGTTCACATCCTTCCCTTAACTTTATTATAGAACAGGTAATTTACGCAAGTAAGGTGAAATAAGATCCAATCATAGGATTAATTGTAAAAAAATCAGGTAGGAAAGAGTGGGTAAGTAGGTAAGTGTAGGTAGGAGGTAGAATCATCATAGTGATAATATGTAGGTACTTAGGTGTACTACTGGTAGCCGCGCATGTCGTCGACATCTGCAACGTAGACTCTTCGAGGCGAACGTTCTTCAACGGTGAACGTCGCCATGAGAGTGGGTACAGTGTGTTCACTTGACTATGAGCCTCTAGACTGTAAACCATAATAATAGGCCCACTGTTTATTATTACAAATAAGCACAGCTACGTCATATACTAAGAGATTATCTTACAGAGATAGAGATCAGCATAGGCAAGTGAAAATTCGTACCTTAGTATACTAAGGTACGAATTTTACCAGGAATTCCACAGCAACTTTAAGTGTGGGTTACACTTGAACCAGCGTTCATGTCCGTCAAGGTAAAGCACTAGTTCTTTAGTTGAATTTTTTAAAGCCATATCATTCCTCCAGGGTTTTGGGCAGGATTTAGACGAAACTCGAACTAGATCGGCTTTGCATACAGCAGGGGAGCAGGATTTTGTCACTTAAACACTAGCTTGCCAAAATGATGCTCCCCGAAATATCTTTTGTCCCAACGGCAATGGGACGGGCCGGGCTCTGTGTCAGTTGAAACGGTAATTATTGTTTGATACCATTTCGATATAAACATGCTCCAGCCCTGCAGATCGTGCCCGTCTCCTGGGAATTTAGTGGATCGACGATGGTAAGAGGCCTGACGGTAATATGACACTCGTTCCATGGGAGTGGGGAGGCCCATTGTGTTGGACGCTACTTGCGTCGACACACTTGCGCCCTCCCATCTTCCGAGGACATCCGAGAGAACTGGTGCAGCGGCAGGCAAGTTATGATAATGGTTGCCAGATATAGCCGCAGTATTTACAACGAAAATGATATAAAGCTTAGTTAGGTTAGGTTACCTAACAGTAGGTGCTTTTCCCAATAATGACAAAATAAATAACAGCAAGCGGAGTGAGCACTGAAATTTAAGGAGAGATCGCGGTTAGACAGATTAGTCCAATGCAAAAATAAATTAATATTCGATATTGGTGAAGTTTACATAGCAAGACTAGGAACCAAAGTTAATTATGACATACGAACAATTGACTGACAACAAAATAGGAAGACTACGGAATACTTCTACAGAGTCAAGGCAAGCAAGCCGCGTAGTTGTTGCGTGTGAGATGTCAGTTGTCATTGCTTTTCGCCGGGATAATGTTAACCTCCCTAAATTTCATTATTATTCGTTCAGCCGTTAGGCGTCACAGAAAGACACAAAAACCAACAAGTGCTTGGGACTCCCTAATGGTTGGTAATTGCAACATAAAAATATTTACTTAAATAAAAATAGTTAAGTACATTAAAATAATTATGTACTTACTCAAAATTGTTAGTTTACAACATCGTAAAAATTGCTACATCAACGAAGCTATATTATAGGAAGCTTATTCTATAATTATACTGTTCAGTGATCTTTTTTGACCTATTTTTGGTAAGCACATGAAGGGTATTTAGGAATGCTAGCAAAACAGATTATTTTACTTTAAGTACGTAGGTAGATTTCCTTACTTAAGCGTTTACAAAAAATTTTTTTCATACAAAAGACATAAACGCGAGTGCACTATCGCGTAGTCTGCAAGGCAGAAAATACTTTATAACTACTACATGGTTGAGCTATAGGTACATAATAGTATTTTAGCGATAGGTAGTTTTAGCCTACTCAAGGTCTGCGCACTAACCTATTTCCGTAATTTTCTTGTTTGTGGCTGTTTAATCTAACTTTGTCACACTACTATTTACATACTATAGGAGTTTAAGAGTTCCATTTTTCTGCGTTATATAAAAAATACTTTATACTACATGGTTGAGCTATAGGTACATAATAGTATTTTAGCGATAGGTACCTACTCAAGGTACTGGATCGCGCACTAACCTATTTCCGTAATTTTCTTGTTTGTGGCTGTTTAATCTAACTTTGTCACACTACTATTTACATACTGTACGGAAATATACGAGTTTAAGAGTTCCATTTTTCTGCGTGATATAAAAACCCAGTTGTAAGGTGGGTCGACAACAAAGTACGCATCGGGGATTGTCGATGGAGACGATTATAGAATAGAAAAAATGTTTTTTTATCTTAAATTTATATAGGTACTCATTTACAATGAGACTTGCGATTTACATGTATTCTTAGAGTAGTATTAAGATTAAAACAAAAAGAGCTAATTTAGCATATTCTGCTCATTATAGTACTAATTTTAGACACATTATACTAATACGCTGCTTTTCAATTCACTCCTCTCGGGTAGCTGGTCACAAGAGTTCTAAGTGAAAGCGAGATAAGAGATAATATTATTAAATACAAAACATAAATGAAATAATCAGATCATGTGTTGCGTTGTTGTGTAGGTGCGTTGTGCGTGCGTGTGGTGAGTATGTTATTCATGATTCCCCCGTGGCACCAGTCTCATAAGAGCCTGGGCAACGGCAGGCCTGGGTGTGTTGTGTGGTGTGAGTGTGAGTAGCGATTGTCGAATCTTCGGGAGCAGTGGGTAATCCGGCTGCGGATATAAACAATTCCAATCTGCTCTTAAATTGTGCACGAGGTCCGGAGAATTTTGGTTATATAAAATTCAGTGGTTCCTGATCAATATTACTCCCAAACCGTCGCTCGGGTCTTTTTTATAAAAACTGCACAGTCCAGTTTTAGTATAGGTTCATGATCATGAGCTCAACCAGCTATAATTCAGTCTATGATAACGAAAAATAAACCTTAACTTGTATATCATAAAGAACACTTTCGTATTCCAGGTATTCGTAACCACTGCTATCCTTAGATCACTATATTTATTAAATGCAAAACAATTTATACGTCAGAAGATTTATTTATTGTTTAAAAGCTGCACGAGCCGACGTATAATTTTTACTTATTAAAGTCCGTGCAAGGGCAGAGTTATAATATACCTACTAGTATATGCCTACGGCGTGACTTGAGATCTGAAACTCAAATTCAAAATCAAAGTGCTTTATTTCCTTTAGACCGGACTCTTGGACACGTCACTAAATACAAATTACATAATGAATACTAGGAAAAAAGGGATAATAATACTCGGAAATAAAGTGATCTGAACTAGGATAAAGTCAGATTATAGTATTGTCTGAAAACCTATCGAGAACTTTATTATTTTCCAATTAGAGCACTGTATCTAACACTCTCTAACTCCCAGAATTGAGACGAGTGTTTTGATATCTCATTAATTAAAATTACATAAACCGCGTTGTTACTTCGAGATTACAAAGAGTCCCAGGAAACCACATAAAACACGCAAAAAACATAATTATACCTAAAGGGTAGTAAAGAAAGAGTGAATGGAAAAGTACCACCACCATACAAAAAATTCAGTTGAATTCAGCAAAATGTATTTATGAACCATATCGGAGACTAGACGAGTATTTTGATACCATTTATCAAAATGGCTTTAGTCGTTTTGATCCTTGGACGATAAAAAGTGTCGGCCAACCACGAATAAACACACATAAAACATAACCCCACACCTCGCGAGTACCTAATAAAATAGTAAAAAGCAGAAAAAAATTGAGCAAAACATATTCGAATATATTTTCTTTCTACATTATTATTATGTAAAATAACACCGCTACACTTTAGCGAACTAAAGTAACAAACATTCAAACTGCCTTTGTCTATCATTCATAATTGAATGACGGCAAACATAACTAGTAATAATAATATAAATACCTAATTATGATACATTTTATTGAAATAATAGTCGTTAGCGGATAATGATATGCTTGTGCTTGTGAGATTCACTTGGGAGTTTTACTTTACTTAATCTTACTAATATTATCAAGGACAAGTTACTTAAGATGGTTTATTACTAAAGATCTAACAATAAAACAGATCAATCGAGGAATGCATGCAAAGTCATGTGTAAGTACAACTCAAAAAAATAATAATAATGCTGGACAATTCTCACAGCATTATCTAGGCCCAAGCTAAGCAGCGCTTGTGTTATGGTTACTAGATAACTAATATACCTACATAATAATGTACGAGTACATAGATAGATTTTTTTTTATTATACATAGTAAACGACTAGAACAACCTGAAACATATTTCCAGATCGTAAAAATATTTGTCCTGAGGCGTTAATAGAACCCGTCACCTCTGTGTCGCAGGCGGACCTTCGCCCACCGCGTCACAGAAGTCGTCAAATTATCCGCTATCTGTAATTTAGTAAAACACACAAAGAGACATGGGTATAGCGAATCTAATGACTCATATCCAAACCCGCATGCAATAGTCAAATTGAGTTTTCAAGTGTTTTTTGATTTCAATATCAGCAGGAGGCGCAACAATTATTAGATTTTAAATAACGTTTTTGGAAACCCGCAGAGCCCGCCTTGTGGCGAGGAGGGTGGTACTTTGTTAGCAACTATTTTATGGCAGCCAAAGATACAGGGGGTCAGGGGTTTGTGAAGATTGACACCCTCGAATTATGTTTGCTTTGAATAAGAGGGAATATTATCACGAGCTGCGTATCTCATCCATACCAATATTTAAAATGTGAAAGTCATTCGTTATGTTTTCACTACTAAACAACTAGGGGTCTATTCTGGTAAGCTAATATCACTATGACAACGGTATCTACTGCAGAACTACAGATACAAAGAAGATAGAAAGAAACTAGAAATACAGGAGGGCGCATGACAAATGTCACCGTAAGCACTATCCGGCGTTGCTTTCATCAAATTTTAAAGACCACGTGACAATGCTGCTAAACTAGCATTGTGCAAGGAATCGAATGGCTAGCAGAATTGAGTCCCTGAGCGGGTTAAAAAAAAGTCCAAGGAAATTAAATAAACTATTTTTTAATCCCGCAAAATGCGCGAAGCCGTCGGCCGTTGCTAGTTTTCAATTATTTGAGTTACATTGACGAAGTCTTTGCTGAGTTAGTATTTTACAGTTTGGTATATTTTAGTAAGATTAGCATTAGCATTAGCATTAGCTGTGTTCTCAGTTCACCTTGGTCGCCTGGAAGAAATCGCTATAAGCGATAAGACCGCCAATTCCATGGCCATCCTTTAGAGTAAGTAACGCTTAGTACCAATTTTATTTTATTTATAAGGCTTTTAAATAAAGCATAATCTAGATATCTATCTACAGTAGGTACCTAAGCACGCACGTAAATACTCGTAGGACCTACTACATGCAATCGTACATGCTGTTGTACCTAGTTGAAGAGATATTAACAGGATCAATCTTTACAAATATCGGATACTATCGGTCTGCCACGGCTTCGCCCGGTATTTAAAAAAAAATTTTTTTTTTTGCGGATCCCTAACTTTTTTGAAAATATTCTCTAGCCTATGTTCATGAGGGAAAATATAGGATTCCAATGATGAAAGATTCTTTTAGTCCAGTAGTTTCGGACTTTCGGAGCCTATTCAATTCAAACAAACAAACAAAGAAATCTTTCCTTTTTATAATATTAGTATAGGTACGAGTACATACAGACAAATGTCGGTAAAATCAGAATAATTGGTTTGATTCGCTAAAAAATATTCCCTACGATATTCACATTTTAATTTAGATACCGGGCTGCAGTATAAGGGTGCTTCAACCCCCATCTCCCCAAAATTGGTTCAGGCCTAGGGTCCTCAATATTGCGTTATTTCAATTTAGCTAACCGCTATCGAATCACGAACATTTCACGGTGGTGGGTACAGATATATTCAGTTTAATAACATGTAGCATTTATTTCCATTAATCCGCCTTCGCACGGGGTATTTAAGTAACCAAAAATATAATTTTACTAGCGGTCCGCCCCGGCTTCGCACGGGTATTAAACAAAAATTTCAGAAATCATACACACTAACACGATGGGTTTCACAGTTTTCATACGGATCCCTTACTTTTTTTAACAGCATTGGGGTTTTTGACATTGACATTGACACTCCATAACTGACACTGGCCGTAGAGAAAAAGCAAGCACCGTGCGCTATATATTCAACCTCTTTTTCTATTATGACGCGCCATAATAGAAAAAGAGGTGGAATATACAGCGCACGGTTCAATTATTGAATTTTTATTTTGTGACGTGTCTAAGTTCTGTAAGGTCTAAAGGAAATAAAGCACTTTGATTTTGATAAATCAATCTATCAGAAGATGGTATTTTTGGCGATATATTGATTTGTATTTATATATACTAATATTATAAATAGGAAAGATTTGATTGTTTGTATTTTTGTTTGTTTGAATTGAATAGACACCGAAACTACTGGACCGATTTGACAAATTATTTTACCAATAGAATCCCAAATTTTGCGTGATGAAAGGCTACCAAGTATTTTAAAAAAAGTTAGGGTTCCGTATGAAAAATTTAATGTTTGTTAGATACCCGTGCGAAGCCGGGGCGGACCGCTAGTGTAAATATAATGACTGAGTAAAATGATAGACGCAAGATCAACATCAATTGAAGAATGCCAGTCATTGTACATTTTGTAGTGTTTTTTCTACATATACTCTTGCTAAACAAGGCAAATTAAGCATAGAATGTATAGAAATTAATGTTGCCAACAAATGAGTCGCTTCTCACAACAGTTTATTTTATTTCTCCAATTACGAACGAACCAAACAAATCATTCCTAAATATATATCTATACGCATATATTTTAATAAATACCCACCGTCTAGATAAATTATTTGTGCATAACTATAAGGGCAGGCATACACGGTACGGGCAATCGTGCGGCTCGGGGCCATAACGTGTAATTCTATCTCATAAATATCAGCAAATAATACATATTCGAGTTCTGATTGATGTCGGACTGGGAAGGGCCGACTTCCCACAGTGTGAGCTCGCCCTTACTATTACAAAAGTACTCCTGACAAATTTGTGTTGGGTTGTGACACTTTGATCCTACACTAAAAACTCATAAAAGGTTAATATTATTATTTATAACGAAGTAAAATATAAAAGAATAGAAATACGTTAGATTGAGAAATATTTGAGCTTATTGCTGATTGTTGTAAACAATCTATAGCCAGCTCACTGATCGAAGCGTCCCCGTCGAGCTGGCCCTAGACTAACTTTAAGTCGTTTTGACTTTGGTGTAGGTACTACTTTTAAAACTTTCGGTAAAATCAAGATAGCGAAGTTTAACTTTGATAAATTGTCTACCTACCTATCTATGTATGAAAAGAGATAGCAAGGTTCTACATAAAAAAAACATCATGAGCAACAACATGAGTTATGTTTAAAAATAATTAATTACGATACTTTGGAACTGCAGCCAGAAACTTGACTTGTCTAATTGCTTATTTTGTAAGCCTAAAGAAATAAAGTTATTGAATCTGAATCGGAAATGGCCTACGTAATCACCAAATCATGTGATATTATTATAAAAAAGATGAATAAGAAAAACTTATTTATCTCCGTCTGTTTCTTGATGATTCATTTTACATATTCCTACTTATTCGTGTTTATAGTTATTTCGATTATTTTAATACTAAAGTGGTAACAATTTGATCCTGAATTCGTGATCGGCCGATCAATGGCTCGGTCGAAACTACCTCATTAAGAATTATAAAAATATAATAAACATCTTGGTGTGATGTTTTGTTCCTTTTTAACAGTAGCCGATTCACTGCGAAAATTGTTATATATTATAGAAGGGTGGTGCGCGACATTCAGCGGGCCAGTTCTTAAGTTCATTTAACAAATTTTATTTCTCACAATATCAATGGTCACTTATATGTGAATGCTTGAATAATAATCTTAAGCTTACTCTAATCTTAACTAATTAATATTTTATGTTCTAGTTTTACATAATGTAGGTAGTTATCTAGTGGTTTAAGTTATTTTTTTACAGTTATAGTAAGTTCCGTTTATTTAACAAAATTTGTCGGTATGTTGTTTTAACAAAAATAAATAATAATAAATGAAATGCATTGGAAGAGGAAGAGAAGAGTTAAACCCCTTAAAACACACCCCCCACAACTACTTCCCGACCTCGAATCCGTTAATTTTACTTTCATATTTGTTATACCTTTTACCTTTCTTTTCTAATGCATTCCATCCTACTATTATTTTATTTCGTTTCATTAATGAATCGACCCATGGTCTAATGTGATTATGATAACCAAGGTGTCCTTTTACGATTTTTCTGACCATGTTATGCAATGTTACATTGGTACTACCTACCTAATGATTGCTGCATTCAAATGTCCTTCATCTCGTTTCTTTTAAGCCACGATATTTAACACTTGCTGCTGTCTGTCATTCATTTGTTGCCGTCAATAAGAAATATATCAAGTTGTTACTGGTTAAATTTGAATGTATATTGCACAAGAATGTACTGTACCACTTATGGTATAGGTAAGCACAGGTATAAGTGTGCATCTGATCTGAAACCTTAATACACTGGCCTGTAAAACTAACCCTTTTAGTTATAAATACCTCACTATTCGCTTAACTATTCTAGAATTTTTAATTTTTTTTCAAGTTTTCTACTTAATTGGCAGGCCTTTGTAGATATACGATTATATTTACGATCGTAGCAGACAACTCGCTGACACTACGACGCGCTCACCAAACCACGGGCAATTTCCATTTTGTTTTTTAAATAACTCGTCCATGTTACACCCATGAACAACCTGATCACAGCTTTTTATCACAATGCCAGCGAATAATACCATAGGTTATTTGATGCAATTATTTACCTACAATGTCGTGTTTTTGATGTGAGAGAATAACTCTGTGTTACATATACAACACATAACATAATGTAAGATACAGACTAAGAATCGCAAGCACGAGGAACCATAGCCTTAAATAAAATGGTCAAGAGTATTTTTATATTTTATTGGAAATTTTATTTTTTTAAACTTATATCTTTTTGTCAAACTTTATCTTAAAGAAAGAGATTCTATGCTTCGGTCATTTTAATTTAAAATATATATTTAGATACCTGCTTTGTGTAGTTAAAATAGATATTAGTATAAAATAAATATTTGATACCATTAGTTTAAAATTCTTACCATTGAGGCTTACGGACAAACCAAATTACTCGATTAAATAAGACAAGACAAGTCTTCACTGTAAAACATAAATATATGAAAAAAGTAAGGCTTTCACTCCAAAATTTATTCGAAATTAGTATAATATTATGTTATATTTTTAATTGATAAGTTTTAACCATTTTACTACGACAGAACTCCAAAAAAGAAACAAATCGTTGCAATTCTTTAATTTGTATAGGTATATATAAAGAAAATTTGGAATGGTGAACCCGTCTTTTTCATGCAAATGTAAATAATATTTCATAATGTATTATATAAACACACTTCACGCATTATTATTGTCCATTGATTTGGCACCCATCTTCGTCATTTTCTATAATTTGATTCCACATAAACGTTTGTTACCCCAGCATAACATTATCCTCATACTTGCACAAACAAGGTTAATTATAGCAATTTCTCCTATTACCTGCACACAGCATAGCTCCATTAGATACGCTTGCAAATTCTATAACAGGATAATAAGTGTAATTATGTATTAATATAAAACATATGTTTCCTGAGCGAACAATTGAAGGCACACAAAAGGTTGAATGCTTTAATAAATAAATAATGCTGGACAATCCGCACAGTATCATCTAGCCCGAAGCAGAACAGGGTTGTGTTAGGGTACTAGACGACCATATTATATTTTCATATTGGGTTGCCATATTTACGTGAAACATAAATTCTGCAAAGCTTCGAGCTCTTTCTGGCAACACACAGCCTTGTTTACTGAAAACCGAGAAAAACGGAGAAATCCAATACCACCTTTCATACCACAGAAGGTTTTATGAAAAATTCGGGAACGCAAAAGTTGGTTTATTTATACCATTTTTTTTCTTATCTAGTCGCATTTGTGTACAGTTTCCTAGATTAAAAACCGTTTTAGTGAAAAGGGTTTTTAATAACATACGTAGTACCCTTTTAGATGTCAAATGTCCGATTGATTTAGTCCTTTAGTTGAACTCGATACTTTCGTGGTAGGTATCAAGTTGTGTGCCGCATTACCAGACACAGACTATCCGAATTAGTAGGTATGAGCGTATCAGTACACAAAATATCACACTAAAAAAACTGAGATCATGGGATTCCATATCATCACACTCCAATGTATTAGATCAATGACACTACTGGCGAAAAAATGTACTAAGACTAGTATTTTGGTTTTATTATGTACATAATTCTTTATAAAGCAAAACTATAAGAGAAATCTACAACTTTCTCCTGTAGAAGATGAGACACATGAGCTGTCTTTTTTTGATCCTGAGTGTATCTGATGGGAAACTAATCCAGCTTTATGACACGATACCAGGACTTATTTGGAAATCAGCGCCGCTACTAGCTTGTTGCGGTATAATGTTGAGGCAGGGATGTTGAGGCAGGAATGTTGAGGCAGGGATGTTTAGGCAGGGACTTGGCATTTCAGTTATAAACACATGGCATAAAATCATAGCTGTTTTATCTATAAGCTTACAATGTTTTTGATACCTATCATTGTATGTGTATTCATCATCATCAGCCTATGTTAGTCCACTGTTGGACATAGGCCTCCCCTAATGAGCGCCATAGCGCCCTGTCTTCGGCTTGTCGCATCCAGCATCTGCCAGCAGTCTTTCGCAGATCGTCATCCCACCTGGTCGGAGGGCGTCCTACACTACGTTTACCGAGTCGCGGTCTCCACTCAAGAACACGTTTACCCCAGCGGTTATCGGTTCTTCGCGAAATATGGCCGGCCCACTGCCACTTCAGTTGGCTAATTCTCTGAGCTATGTCGATGACTTTAGTTCTCTGTCGGATGTATTCGTTACGAATCCTATCCTTCAGAGAAACTCCGAGCATAGCTCTTTCCATAGCGCGCTGAGCGACTTTGAACTGGTGGACCAACCCTATCGTGAGTGTCCACGTCTCAGCTCCGTAGGTCATGACTGGTAGGACGCACTGATTAAAAACTTTCGTTTTCAAACATTGCGGTATGGATGACGAGAAGACTCGACGTAGTTTTCCGAACGCTGCCCAGCCTAGCTGGATCCTCCTCTTGGCTTCCTTCTCGAAATTGTTTTTACCCAACTGCAAAATCTGCCCGAGGTAAGTGTACTCAGAAACAATTTCGAGAAGGTGGCCATGTACGATCACCGGTCTTGGATCAATGTGGGCATTGATCATGACTTTGGTTTTATCCAAATTCATGCCAAGACCGATACATCGGGAGGCTGAAGCTAGACTGTCCAGCATCCGGTTCAGCTCCTCTAGCGACTCCGCCATTAAGACTATGTCATCAGCGAATCGCAGGTGTGAGATGTAGTCGCCGTTTATGTTGATGCCCTTGTCTTTCCAGTCCAGCGTCTTAAACATATCTTCCAACGCGCTCGTGAACAGTTTCGGGGATATGACATCCCCCTGCCTCACTCCTCTGCGCAGTTGGATCGGTTTAGTCTGCTGGTCCTGTACTCGGACACTCATCGTAGCGGCTTCGTAGAGACATCTCAGCACCTCGATATAACGATAGTCTACTTGGCATCGCTGTAAGGATTGTAGAACAGCCCAGGTTTCAACGGAGTCAAAGGCCTTCTCATAGTCCACAAAAGCCAGACACAGGGGCTGATTATACTCTTCGGACTTCTGTATAATCTGCCTCACTGTGTGAATGTGGTCTATGGTACCATATCCTCCGCGAAACCCAGCCTGCTCCGGTGGCTGAAACTCATCGAGTCTCCTGGCGAGACGGTCTCGTCGATGTGTATTAAGGGCTCAAAATAAATAAATTTTGTTTCATCTCTCATTCTCCTTTTTTTGAAGTTGGTTAAAACCTACATATCGTAGTGACTAAAGCTTATCAACAACAATTTATACATACACAAGGGAATCCTTATTCCGAGATACCAGTCCATAGCTCAATAGAACCTAAGTGGAATAAATATCCAGCCGACGGAGTTCGCTATTCTTTCCGAGATCGTGAGAAAGTAATATTAAACATATCAATTTGTGGACGAACTCCTTTCTCGTGATCCTGAACAGTTTATTAGATGGCTATATAAAGGGCTGGAGCCATATTTATTGAAATTACTTACAATTTGATTGAGGGGTAATGGCGGAGAGCGTCTCGGTAGCAGAGCTAACCTTAAAATTAAATCGCGTTTGTTTCGAGTCGTGAATTAGACGTTTTTATATGTAGAAGATTTGCATGGGTAATTCTGGCCCTCGGTCGATCCACCGTGATCGGACTTTCTTTATTTTCTTTACACTTAACTAACATAGTTATATTTTTAGCATATGAAATCCCGTTTTTATTAACCTTTTCGTCGTCATTCTGACGCTGACACGTGTAGCGTGTTTTTTTTATAGATTATTTTGATATTGGGAATTTTTTTTTTTATGAATTTTTGTGAATACAATGCAATCAGAAAAAGTTTGTTATAAAAAGAATGGAAATTACTTCGACGAATGAAATAGGATGTAATCGCTTAAGTATTTAATAATACAATATATTGACGACCTCTGCACGGTGGACGAAGGCCCGCCTTCGACACAGGAGACTAGAGGTTCGTTTCCCGCCTCGGGACAAATATTTGTACGATCTGCAAATATTTCTTCAGGCTGTTCTGGTCGTTATGTATAATAAAAAAATACAGTATGTTTATCAGTTATCTAGTAACCATAACACAAGCTCTGCTTAGCTTGGGGCTAGATGATGCTGTGTGAATTGTCCAGCGTTATTTATATTTATATAATATCCACGGAAGTTACTGCAAATGATGACATGGGATGTAAACGTTTCAGTGCCTAGTACGATTGTATGCACGTCAACTCCTCGCATGAAAAACATGAAACATGGTGATACAGGCTTATTAATGAGTCCCGTGACGTCACGACATGTTTTATAGCATACGTTTTCGTTGTTAGACATACGACTTAAGACATTTAAGTACCTATAGTTAATAGTTAACATATAGTTACAGATTAGTTTTAATATAATGTTAATGTTAATAATAGTCGCAGAATAGTGTTACAGATTAGTTACAGATTAATATAGATACAGGTTAGTGTTTCAAGTATTCAAGTAGGTATTGATATGGATCAGTTAAGCAACCTGTAGTTTGTTTGAAACAGCCTGCAGTTAGCTCAATTGTTTCAATTGTAAATACTAGTTTTAATTAAGTTACTAATTTTTGTTATTTTCTTTGTTGCTAAAAGACCAACTTATTAACGAAACTGTTGAAGTAGGTACATATTTATTGAGCAATCTTAATAAAGTATGAAGGTTTCAACGTCACATATAATAAATAGAGTCCATTAGGTAGGAAAAATAAATAATAAAAAAAGCAAAGCACTAAGTACATAGTACCAGACTGACTAGATGCAGAAAGTGACGTCATAGGAAAGTAACGTGATTTAGGAATGTTTTTATCTCTGACTGTACCTTTCCACAATTTTAGTACACTAAGGCTCTTTTATTAATTTGTGGGTTGAACGAAAATCTTAAAAACAGTCGGTAAGGAACGAAACAATTATTACCTACTTTACGCTTGTGATGCGAACAATTTGGTGCGAAACAGCGTTAAACCAGAAGGAAGGACCGATTATAGTAAAGTACTGTTGTCTTCAAAGGCCCTGGGAACATTACTTCTAATCGTATTTTCACAATTAAGATGCCTAGTCTACGTACCTATAGTACATAATTCATAGGTACGTCCAAACCAGGTCAGAATTGAGTCCACGCATGAAATAATAACCAAGTGACCGTTTCGTCACTCCTAAAACGACCCTAGCTTTCGATGCCGTCCACCATTCTACGTACCCCACAGGAGGTACCTATAGCACGTACAAACCACTGCAATTAATCACCCCGATAGCCCGATGAAGGAAGGAAGTTCGCCACATTTATATTTTGTGTGACAAAATACCTAGCGGTTTGATCCGGACATAAAAACTCAAACGGCCTGGCATAGGGATGTGACTGCTACTTATCGATGAGTAATTTTGGTAAGGTTAACCCTATGGTTTGACATAACAACAGCCGCTTCAACTCGGCTTGGATGAAAGTAGAACTTTCAGCACGCTATTTCTAAATTTTATGTCCCAGAAAAGCTCAAATTGCTAATAATAAATATCAAATTGCTTTAGTTTCCTATTATATATCATCCTATCATATCCCTTACATGACTCATGAGTCCGCCAAAAAATCATATGAGTAAAATAAGATTTTAGGAATAAGATTTTATATTCATTTCAATTTTTTTATGGTAAAATAAAGAAGCGACCAAGACATCTTTGACTTGTTAGATTATTACTTTTCGAATTACAGTTAAACTCGTCCCAAGCTTTTTTATTGTCTAGAATTCTAGATAATCAAAAAGGCTTAGGTACGTCAAAATATTTTTGTAGGCTTTTTGATAAAGAATATGTTTGATAATAAAAGTGTTAAATTATTAAATTTTTAAATACGCTCGTTTTGTTTTGCATTTCCTTTAGTTGTGGCCACAGCAAATTTTTAGTATTTAATTTATGTCATAAACCGCTATTTTTGAGGAACTGTTTATATTTTTTATACGATTTTAACAAGTTTTTATAAATATATTACATGGTGCTGTCATTAAATTTACTTCTTTTAATTGAAAACGTAAGAACTTATTATTCTAAAAATTTTGAAAAATCTCTACATACAATTTGAGTCTTTCATCGTAAATTGTACCTTTATTTTATTAATAAAACTATTTCCACCAATAAGGTAAGACGTCATTTTGGTGTATCCTGCCGCTGCCTTGTTGCTCTCACAAGTCCGCATCCTCTACTAAGACCTCTACAAAAATGCCACTATTAAGGGTGGCATTTTTGTAGAGCTCTACTGCTAATTTTCAACTCCACCGGATGTCCATATACCTACTACCTCAAACTGCTAATTTTCAACTCCACCGGATGTCCATATCGTCTAAAGTAGTCTAAACTACGGAATATTTAACTTTGAAATTGATATATATTATGGTAAAGTTCAGGACTTAACCTATCGATCATATGTTTCGAATACACGATTCCATAAAATTTTCTCGATAGAAAAAAATCGCAAAGTTGCCTAATTTTTTACTAAAACCTAAATTTCTAAGCGTGGTAATAAAATTAAGTATAATAAAAATGTTATATGTTTCGCTTTTTTCAAATAATGTCCTAATTAATAGATAATAAGCTAAAACTCGATTTTTGGTGATTTTTGGACTTGCGTTGCAATGCCCTGTCCCGCTCTTATGAACGCAAAATCATATGTCTAGCCTTTTCGCACAGAGTTGAGGTTGTATGCGCCCCCTTAAAAGAAACTGTCCCATCAAATCATCGATACAAAATGTATCGTTCATTCCCTCCCTACGACTTCACATTCGAGCCTTCGTTGCCGCTTATCGGCGGCGTTTTACATTTTTATTGCAAGCGGATACTATGCCAGCTCGACGTTATTATTTCTCGTGCAATTATTGTTTAGAGAAGTTCCAACTCCGGCGACAAGCGATTGCGATGCAACTTTTTGCCTCGCGTCGGCCGCCGGCCGGGCCGTGGCATGCGACTCCTATTTGCATGGACTAAGCACTTTGCTTAACTATTATTCCTCGTACGGCCAGGCTTACGGAAGTTGGCAATTTGAAACTTATTAGCTTTGATTCCACTTAACTTGGACATCGTTTAAATGGATATCGTTTTATCGTTTAGATGAACAGTTTTAGTTTTTCTCAAATAATTTGATCAGTGACCTCGGTGACGAAGGTCCGGGCGGCGAGACAAAGTGTTACGGATTGAATTAACGCCACCGGAAGAAACATTTCTGTAATGCATAATTTTCATTCATGTTAAACTAATATAGTAGGTACTCATCTGGTTTGATACCCATAACTCAAATGCTGGTTATATTGGAGCCACATGATGACGTTAGGTAAAATAGATATAGTATCTACTTTTAACTAGCTTCTGAAGAGGGTTTCGCAAGTGGTTTTTAGATAAAGATAAAGATATTTTATTTGCTTGAACACAATGTAGGTTAAATAGATGTTAGTAAGTTTTATGAATCAATTATGTTCTACTTAGATTAGCATGCAAATGTTCTTTTATTTTATATTCTTAATTAACTAAATAATACACTTATAGTTTGAGATACCTACTGTCAAAAATTTAAATATTTAACAAAAAGTCACATTTTCTATATCAAAGTTAAGGTGATGTCAAAATTTATCTGTCAAAAAATCATTCACATTATAATAGCATTTCATGATTAATATTTGTTTTAGCTTAGTCCTAAAAATATTGTCATCAAGATCTTTTAAAGATTTAGGTATTTTGTTATAGATTTTACGTGACATACAGACTACATTTTTTCGTAAGAAAGCTGTTTTACTGTTAGGCATTTGAATTGTACTGCTATCATGTCTGTTTCGCACCACAAAATCAGACTTACGTGGGAAAAGATGGGGATGTTTTCGAACAAATAGTGCCATTTCAAATATATATAACGAAGGAAGTGTTAGAATCTTGTGCTCAATGAACAAAGGTCTGCAACTGTCGGTAATGTTCAGGTTAAACATTGATCTAATATACCTTTTTTGTCTTTTAAATATGACTTCTTTATTTGTAGAGTTAGCCCAGAAAATTATACCAAACCTTAGGATAGACTCTACTGTTCCATGGTCTCCTGTAGAATAAATAAATGTTTTTCTATAATGGGCAAATTCAATGCAGTACCAATTTCGGGATAATCTTTGGCTAAACAAAGGCATAAAATATCACCGTTCTAATATTCGTAGTAATCGTTTTATTTTTCAAAACCCAATGTTATATTGCGCGCATGTAATATAACATTAATCGCAACTTGAACTTCCCTTGAATGAGAGGACTGAAACAGAAATCTGATATTGATTGTTTCATATTGAATTATCGTTCCTTGTCTGGAAAGCTTCCTCCGGACATTGCTTACCTAAGAACCAGTGTTTCCTTAAATAGGTACTCAATTCATCTGTACCTAATTAATTGCCAGGTTTGGTGCATCAATGAATTTATATAGTAAATAAATGCTACTTTATTATAACTTGCACTTTTTTACTTAAGTTGTGGGCGGGTTCGAGAGATGTATTAGGGTATGTCTCGTTCTTTCCTTTGCTAGTCTACACAATTTTGTTGCCTGGACAGGATGGATTCTCTGTCCATTCTATGCAGACTTTGCTATGTTGAGAAAGATCTTGTAGAGCATTGTGGCAATTCTATAACTAATTTTGATCTTGTGTCTGTGTGTTTTGAATACAGAGGGTATTCATGTTTCGACCTAAAAGATCGTGATATCTTCAATTTATCTGACAACAACTTTAGATAGATAAAAGGCCTACTAATATTTGTGAAATATGAATTTTATTTAGTCACCTATGATCTCCAAAACCACTGTATAGACCACACAAAATTTTTTACTGAAATGATAACGCAACTTTTAATTTAGAAACATCATAACTCGTTATTGTACTTAATACGCTATATTTTGGTGTTACATTTAGAACATAATGTTTGGTTATTTGTATGGTTGTAAGAAGGTTGTAAGCTACCCCTTCACGTCTGTGCACCTGGTCAAGTCTGGTCATCATGTGCCTCTAGTCTAGACCTGGAAAGACAAATAGGCTAACTTAGTCTAAATTTTAACCCGGGAATCGCGCGTAACCGCGGGCAGAAAATCTGAGTACAAAATATATTTAAAAATTTCTCGTCAAATTTACCAATCGATGTCTAGCCATATCAGCGATGCATGAACTTGACGGCGGGAGAAAATTAAATAACGTTCTCCCCAAGAAAATAAATTGCAATAAGGTGAAACCGCCGACGTCAAGTGACAATATTTTAAATTATATCAGACTAACCGCCTATAGGCGGAGGTTGCGGGATAAGCGCGTTCACCAAACCCAATCACAACGGCGTATTTGAATTTCGAATTTTACGGTTTAAAGCGCGGGTAGGTATTGAACGACATTGGGGCGCCACACCGCGCCGCAACGATATGATATTGTTGTAGGCTCGTGTATGGGGTATCTATTTTTATTTTCAGGTGTAAACGACAAAATTGGTTTGAGATGAGAAGGCGTAAACGTCGAAAAATTGTCGATGCTGTTGTGAAGTAATAAATAAGAGAATACATTTATTCATGAACAGCGTCTTTAGCTATATAAATCTTATCATCAGTGTTATTACTATGTATGTATTTATTCTGTGACAAAAAGAGGTTACTAATTATGGAATCTATAATGTAAAAACGCCGCAATGTCACCCCGCCGCGCCACCATTTGCAATGCCTTCCGGAAATTATTCTGCTTATTTTCAACTATATATTAAACTAGCGGCTTCTCATGTACTTACTTAACCATAACTTAAACGTTGATTACTTTTTTGGTTACGGTTTTTTATTGAAGTTCCCTTATCTGTTTTAAAATATTCTATAGCCTATGTTCATCACGGATAATGTAGCATTCTAATGGTGATAAGATTTTTTTCGTCGAAGTAGTTTCGAATCTAATATTACTATTTTAATTGTAGTAATAGTTTCGTGTCCCGTGACCACTGTCGTGTCATCCCGTGACCACGACGGTGTGTAAACCTGTTGAAACGTCGGGAAAATAGGTAAATAAACGCGATAAATACCCGTTAAAATAGTACTAATAATTATGTGTTCAGATCGCGTAAGTTTAAAAATATTTTAAAGTTTCGAAACCTATTCGATTCAAACAATATTTTTTTTTTCTGTATATTATTTATAAGTAATAGAATAGATAATAATTATAGATTTTTTTCTAGAACAGACATGGAAAATCAATATTAAATAAATAAAAAAATAAAATAAAAATGTTTTATTTCAGACAATACAATAGTCCATACATTTTCGAGAAGGTACAAATTAAATACATAAAAAAACAAAGTTAACTAAGACTATATTGCTCATGAATCAAAATTTTGATAAGAATCCAATGGTTATTATATTTATTATAATATTAAATTTTTTGGGACATGTGCTATTGTTGAAACTAGTAATAGTTCTTTTACATAGAGGAACAGAAGTTTATGCGTTAACATAGCGCGAGCTTCATAACTTCCTTTACACAGCCTCATCCTCGGCACATAATAAAATGAGAACCTAATTATAAATCTCGTTGATTGCAAAATACTGATGTCCCTTTCAGATGCCTGCATAAAGATAGAGAGAGGCTATAAGTAAGGCAAGGGAAGGCGCGGCGGCAACGGGATATTTAAAAGTGGGAGCATCGAGTGGGAGTGAACGGAAATAGGCTTTTTCTCTGACTGCAGCCAATCTTTGACTGAAATGAACCTTTTGCATGAATCTTCCTTTACAGATTAAAGAAATAGATGGAGGAGGCGGGTTTGAATCCCCCGGCGAGACAAGTTTCACAAATGTCTAAAATATCTATATCCATTCCATATACCTATTTGTATTATTTGTATAAGGTTTCCTGGACAAAAAATATAACCTGTGTTTTGTTTTGTAGACAAGACAGCACCGTGGTCACGTATTCTAAATACGACTTTGTCCGATTCCACGTCTTATCGTATCTTGTAACGCGTTTGGACTAACAATAGTGAATAAAGGCCAACGTGTTGAAGATCATTTACATATTTGGGTATTTGAAGCTTAGATTCAACTATCCATAAATATATTGAAAAATCGCTAAAAAACCATACACATATGTACATACCATTAGGGCCCCGTACACTGGGTAAATACTCATAAAGCCGGCCGTCCAATGTTTAACTGCGACTAATGATAAGGGCGGTGCCACAATAAAGTAATAGTTTATTGGCACCTTGTTTGTCTGACTGTGCGTCATAGGCACTCCCGGTGTGCCTCGCGTTTTATTTTGCTGCAGTCAATGTGTGATGTGTATTGGTAAATTTAAAAAAAACTGGCATGATTCCCTTTTGTTTCTATATTATTAAATTATTCACGCTGACGCCACAAATCTAGTAAGTACTCCTGTATACGTAGAACAAAAGAAGATCGCAGCATCTTTATAAGTCTTTTGACTATTAATGTATTCAATTTACTTAATTTGATCGCATACATTATTATAATTTGATCATGTATTGATCAATCCATCGCTTTTAATCAACATATAAAAAAAACTAAATACCAAATTAAATAATCATCAAAATATATACAGACACAAATACAAGTGGCGAAGATATATCGAACAAAACCTTGAACAAAATAAAAAAACGAATACCTACTGTATTTTTTTCCTGGTCTATAACGTGATGTTCCAAAATCCACCGCCTGAGTCACAAAATAATATGTAGTATTATATCAAGCATTAATCTTGGTATAATTTTGGTACTTATTGGGTACTTATTGTTTTAGACAAAAGTTTGTCTATGTTATAGTGGATGACCTAGGTACGTTACGTATTTCACAGATTCGAGATGCAAATGCAAGCCCTATTTCATAGGTAGGGAGGCATGTACCTGCCTTTAATAATCCACTGCTGGTCATAGGCCTACCCTAATGAGCGCTATGGCATTGTTTATATATTTGTGCTATGAAAATCCGGAATAAAACATAGCAAAATGACATAATACAAAATATGATTTACTTTAAAAGTTAATATAAGAAAATAACAATCTTTAAGCATAAAGACCCGTATTAATATTGAACACAAAATTAAATGCACCAACCCTTCTCATAAAATATTTATAATAAGTATTGCATGCTGTTAACTTGACCAAGGAGGTAATGCAAGGGACACGTTATGAACTTACCTCACTTGCAATATTGATGAGGCTTGTTAAATATACAGAGTGCGGTATAGTTTCCCCTAGACTGGCCGTCGTTGTCGAAAATAAAGCAAGGTGGACATCATCGTGGCATTGCATTAAAATTTTCCCTCCGGGCTTTACTGGCTCATACATAATCCAACAAACATAAATGAAAATGTTGGGTTAACGCAAGTGCGCCTCTTCCCAACGCCAGAGGTATGACTATTTACAGCTTCCCACATTAGAGTTTACCAGTTCTCAGCGTCTCACGGAAACGACGTGGGTCATACCAACGTGAAAGTTTTCTTTTCAGCAACTTTTTATGGTCCATCATCAAAAGTTGTTTGTAGATGATGTTCATCTGAATCATCATCATCTTTAAGATTAATCGTAATCAGCCTATGTTAGTCCATTGCTGGGCATAGGTCTTATCTTATGAGCGTCATAGCGCCCTCTTCAGCTTGCTGCACCCAGTATCTGCCTGTAGTATTTTACAGGTCATCATCCCACTGGCCTAATGCCATTACAGTTTTTTTTACAAGGATAAGGTTAAATGAGAAGAAAAGAGAAACAAAAGAAAACAAAGGCTTTTTTTTTAATTTTCAGCTGTAAGCTCCCAAAATATTCCTAATTAACCATATAGAAGTCCAAACGAGTATTATGATACCTCAGTTTGCATTCTGGAGGAGTTAACAAAGAGTTAACGACGAATATTTCGCGGATCTCCGTGAAAAATTCGAAACCTAATCGTCGTCTAGCTTTCATATACTAAAACAAAATACCTAAGTACGCTCCAAGGCAATCTATTTTTAGATTTCGTATGCTGCCAGTAGAATGTTTGATGTTATTTCAATTGAATTTTAGGTTTTGTAAACCGCAAAAAATCTATTAATACAGCAATTAACTAAATCAAGGTAATTTGAATTTTCAGCCCTTTCCGTACTGGTCATTTTTCGGAGTTTGGCTGCGTCATAGTGAATATACCTATTCCGCTAATTTAAATAGACAAAATGGAGCGTTGGTGTCCTTTTACTAATTGGAGTTGATTGTTTTGTACGCTTTCACGCATCGTATGAGGATAATATTGAACATAATAAATAATATACCTATAATATGGTTTACCGACTGCGTTCAAAATAGCAGAACATTGTTTTACGAGCTATCCATGGCGCAGGAGTTCCGTAGGCTGAATTAGATCAACTTCACTATATATTTAAATAGTGAAATTAAGTTAAGCTAAGCCAAAGCTTACTAGAAAGTACCTACATAATTTATTGATAAAAATTAAAAGTAGGTATTGACCATTTAATTCTAAGTAAACCTTATAATTAACAAATAAATTACAATGATCTAACTAAATAAAAAAAAATTTACAATTGAGCTAACTGCAGACTGTTGCGAACAAACTACAGGTAGCTCAACTGATCCATATCAATACCAGTTGGAAGTGTACCCAAGATGCTGGCTGCATTGCCACGTTGTATGGCAATGCAGCCAGCAAACTTAAATTAAAATTAAATTAAATTAAAATTAAACTTAATTTAAAACCTTATAATTTGATAATGGCAAGATGTTAGAAAACCATATTTAGTGACGACAACGTCACGTCAAACGTCAGACTTTGAAAAGTTTTACAAAAGAATAATGTATTTATTATATACTAGCGGTCCGCCCCGGCTTCGCACGGGTATTTAGGTACCTATAATTGTTTGTTTCATGCGGAACCCTAATTTTTTTTATTATTCTATAGCCTATGTTCATCAAAGTCTAATGGTGAAAGAACTTTTCAAACCGGTCCAGTAGTTTCGGAGCCTATTCCTACAAACAAACAAACAATCAAATCTTTCCTCTTTATATGGTTTAAGAAACTTTATTCTCTTAAGAATTACAAAAAATCACTTAAGGCGCATACAGCACCTAAACTAGCGCCACCACCTACTTTATGTTATTATTCTCCAGTTTGTGATACCTATCATAAGCTTTTTTTTAATGCCTCTGTAATAGTTTTATTCTATTTAGTTTACGAAGAGATACGAAGTTGCCCTTGTAGGCCGCCTTAAATGAGAACTTAGAGCTAATTATTGCTAATTATTGTATAATTTACAGTTGGGTGACGAGCTTACTTACTATAACAGGTAGGTAACTAAATAATTTACTTTGTTAGCCAAAGCTACACAACATCAACACATCTTTATAATATTACTATAGATATATTATTGTACTTACCTATGTCTTTTAAGTACATTTTAGTAAGCATAAAATCCACTTCTATTATAGCAGAAATGTTTTGATTTGATATTTTGGGAGGTAAAGTTTGAACCCTAGGGTCCTGCGTAGTCCGAAACGATTAATAAATCTGTAGCCACATAGGTCCGGGCTTCGATACTCATAAGCCACTGAGAGAACCATGGATCAGGGTAGAAGGGGCAAGCTGGCAAAGCAATAACATTATTAAGATTACATAAAGTTTATTTGTAGTTTTACTAAAACTATGACATTCATAATTAGTTAAATAAACAACATCCTAAAAATAATATACAATGCACTTATAAAGTAACTTGAAACTTAAGCTACAAAATGGCGTACAACTCAGCCTCACATTATGTTGTTTATTGTTATTTTTTATTTTGTTTATTTAGATGCACAAAACATAAAATAATCACAAAATACACTAATTTAAATGCAATAGATTTTGTATAGCTGTATTTAACTTCTACAACGCTGATCTTTATAACTAATTAAATAAATAATGCCGGACAATTCGCACAGTATCATCTAGCCCCAGGTTAAGCAGAGCTGGTGTTATGGGTACTAGATGACTGATATACATAATGCAATATTGTTATATATATAGTTTTTTTATTATACATAAAAAACGAACAGAACACCCACAACAAATATTTTTAGATCGTACAAATATTAGTCCCGAGGCGGGAATCGAACCCGCAAACTCTTGCGTCGCAAGCAGACCTTCGACCACCGCGCCACAGAGGTCGTCAAATTCACTTAAGTATCAGTTTGTTTTGAACGAATATTTTACATTTATTATTCTCTTTCTTTTATATAAAGTTCTTAATATCTGTTGTATCAAGCCGTGAGCTCTTACTTCTGTGTTTAGATATATCTATTTGGCATAATAGAGAGGAGGCCTGCCAGACCTGTTTTACCCTCATCCACTCTCTCCCTGATGTTCTGACGCTGTCGTTTGCACATCGTGGTTTCCCTCGTCGACTACTACTCCTACTTCAACTCACTTTTTTTATCACAAACCCCATTTTTTTCAATTTTGGGTAGTTAATATCGACATTCTAGCACTATTTTATATTTAAATAATTGTATCAATGTTTCTTAAATTTATTAGTTACTAGCGGCCGCCCTGGCTTCGCACGGGTACATCATCATCAACATCACCAGCCTATAATAGTCCACTGCTGGACATAGGCCTCCCCTAATGAGCGCCATAGATGGCATCATTATGTGGGGGTTATTGCCCATAATCCCCACGCTGGGCATGCGGGTTGGGGATCGCAGTTCGGTGTAGTTGTTCTGCAGAAGGCGCTGCTGCCCGCTCCCCGCTGTGTTTCCCTTAGTCGCCTCTTACGACACCCACGGGAAGAGTTGGGGTATTTAACAAAAATTATATTTTTTAGCGGCTTCCAAACTTTTATTGAAATATTCTATAGCCTTTGTTCATCACGAAAAATTCGCCTGTTCCACATATCCCTACTAATCTATCCCTACTGGTAGGGAAGAACGGAATTTTTTTCCACCTATTACTACTAGGGGGGAAACTTGGTCGTTTTACTTCCATGTATTTCTACTATGATAAAGTACAAATACGAAGAAAAATCATAAAAAGTCCAGGAGTAACTCTCATCCTATTTTCAGACATTCCCTAAGTTCCCAATTTTAAACATTTCTAAAGTAAACAGTTTTAAACTCTTTAAGTCCTGTAAATTGCAAAAAAATTGAGGTGTAACGTGTAATGAGATTGTGATACCAACTCAAATCATACTTTTAGCAAAAATTGAAGAGAAGATGGGCTTGAAAGAACAATTAAAAAAAGAACAGGTTTTGAAATTAATAATTAGTCTTCCAAGAAATCAGTACGAATGTAACATTTTATCTTAACATATCTAAAAAATGTCCAACAGTGATCTCTCCTTTGATCAGTTGCATTTGTGCATTTTGTATCACGTAATCACGGATCATAAACACTTCCTCTCTCCGTTTTGGTGGATTCAGTTTCAGCACATTCCTGATAGACTGAATACGATTCCTTTGAACCACGGACTGGTAGTATAATAATTTTAATAGTTTGTATAAACTTGTTTTCCTGTTGTTTTTATCATTGATTTTGAAATGCCATGATTCTGCGAAATTATTTGTTCTGTGCCTTTTTCCAAACACGCACCACTGTTTCTGGAACTTGTCATTCTTCAGCCAAGTTCTTTTAAAATATTTTTTAAATGCTTCCATTTTAAATGAGTTTAAAATCTGACTCTCAATGAATGACCATCCTTGTTGTATTTTATCCAAAGGCAGCAGAGGTAACGTCGCGGTAAGTGCTAGTATTCTTCTCTTGTCTCGGTTTTTCGTTAGTTTCAGTTGTCTTCCTTTTTTCCATATAGCTTTATGGAAATGATAGTAACACCCTCCTTTTTCAGTGTCTGGAAATACGATTCTGATGGCTTTTGCAATAGCTGCCTCAAAATCAGCCATGATATAGGCTGGATTCCACTCTTTATTAGTGGCCTGTTGTATTTGGGATTTAATAAGTTGAAACATTATGACATATGTTTCGGTCTTCTTGTCTGGAAGAAGCGCGTAAAGCACTGGGATTATATTTGTATACTCCATCGTACTTCCAATATCAGAGTGGATTGTAACTAGCTGAGTGAAAGGTTCAGGACAAATGTTAAAAGTGTCATCTATAAAGAAAACTTTCCCATCGACTAATATTTCTTTGGACCATTCATCACCAAATATTAAGATTCGATTACCATTGCAGATGTACTCAGCAATAAGGAATTTTCGATAAACTGGTGGCACCTCTACCTCTTCAATATTTGTGAAAAACATTTTACTGGTGCCTGCCTCTTTGTTTCTCCAGTTATAAAAAGCAGACTTAACGTTTTTGAAATTGGGTGTTGCGACTATTAAGTCCAAACCATCGTTGGATATCCCATTAAGGGTTTCCTCGTAAATTTTGGGAATTGGAACCGTGGGGTCAGCAATATTTTTTTGTTTACAATTATTAAGTCGCACGTCAATTTCATTTTTGGCTATGTCACAATGCCAAAATAATGATTATGACTTTATTGGGTAATTTAATCTCGTTCCATTATATATTAAAGGAGTAGAACTACTCTTTTTGTCCAAGAACTACTCTTATGGATCAGAAGGGGCAAGAATTACTCGGCTCATAGTCTAAAGCTCCTAAGACTTGTAAATCATATTTTTCTACTTAGGTAGGTACCTACTTTGATTGTGAGGGATCCAACACACTTGTTTTTTTTTGTCTCAGCACACTTCCAATACTCTTGTCCGTTAGCATTTTTTTTTTAAATGATATTGATAGCCGTCATTAAGTAAAACAGATCCTCGGCCTCTTGTTAAAAAGATAAGTTCTTCGCTCATTTTTATTAAGATTCAATAAAATCGTTTTTATTTTCAGTACATATTGTAATAATTTCAAAACGACATGACAATAAATGTCAATTTCATAGATTTCGTGTTGAAAGAGGTTCTTCTTTTCATGGTAAAGGAGTTTAAGTTGTTTAACAATAAACAAAACACTTAATGATGCACTTATACATTTTCGATATGATGATACCTATTTCCTGAATGATTATAACAGTGGATATAAGTGGAAAAGTATCCCCCCTAGTAGTAATAGGTGGAAAAAAATTCCGTTCTTCCCTACCAGTAGGGATAGATTAGTAGGGATATGTGGAACAGGCGGAAAAATTTAGGATTCGAATGGTGAAAGAGTTTTTCAAATGTTCAAATTCTGTCCAGTAATTTCGGAGCCTATTCAAATCAAACAAACAATCAAATCTTTCCTCTTTATAATATTAGTACTTATATGTATATAAATAGATTATTGTATCAATGTTTTTTAATTTATTAGTTATGTACCTTTAAGTCTAATAGCTTAATAACTGAACGTTTCCGACACCATGTAAATTTTTTGAGAAAATAAGTGAATCTTAGGGCATCCTTCGCAGCAGTCGATTCTTACGGCTTGACCATAATGTGGTTCTGATTAATATTTAACCCTTAACCGCTGCCGGTTCTGTCTTGCTACCTAGTTCCAGGTTCAAGGCACGCATCGCAGTGCACTGCAATATTAATGACCATCGCCGTCTCATACGGTTAATGTTTAATGATGTCTCCATTGCCGTTTGAGACTTAAGACGTCGGGCGACGAATTTAACTTAATTTTCTCTCAGCAACAACAACAGCTCAATTGTTTCTGTTATAAATACTAGTATGAACTGATTTTGTTTCGCTATATAATTGTTATTTTATTTGCTACGAAAATGTTCTAAGCATTTGAAGTTGAAAATCAAAAAATATGAATCCTACAGAAATTTGAGAACTGTTATGTAGAAACTGTTTATTTGCCTTGTAAGTTTCTGTTAAAATTTCGACATCACCATATGTTTAGAAAATTTTATATCTAATATATTTTTTCTTTAAATCAGTACAAGCGCACGACATGTTTATTAAAAACTAGCTGGGTGCCCGCGGTTACACCCGCGTATATCCCGATGCCGTGGGATTTTCGGGATATGTTATTCCATATGTTATTCCAGTTCATAATCGATCTATGTACCAAAGTTTCAACAAAATCCGTTTAGTAGCGATTTTGTGAAAGAGTAACAAACAAACTTTCCTACAAACTTTCGCGTTTATGATATTAGCAGCATTTCAAGTTAATAGCTGTAGTTGCTGAGATAGTTAATGAAAAAAAATTCAAACAAAGATAAGACCATAAGTGTTCTGAAATAGATCTCGGAATCCTAAAAGGACAACAGCAAAAGGAATCTGTTTATCCTCTCAAATGAAATCGCAAAAGCATTGAGTTTGTTATATGGACGCACAGCGGGCAGAAAATAAATAAAATCCTATTATCTTGCCGCAACCGTTCCCCGTTGATATTTGACTTGGGGAAGGCTAGCTGCATTAGAGGGCATAATGTGGCGACCGAATGGGGAATACTGACTTTTTCAAAATTGCCTAACACTATTTAAGCTTGATCAAAGTAGCACTGACATGGACAAACAGGTAGAAAAAAGAATAAAGTAGACATAAACTTGATCAAGGTGACATGGACGAACAAGTAGAAAAAAATGAAATAAGGTAGAAAAATAAAACTTTACAAGAAATGTTTTTTAATTATAATTATTCTTATCATCGTCCTTTACGCTATTGAGAAATTATAGTCATTTCGAATGTGCATTACTTTGGGGTATTTTACTAAATCGCAAGAGCTTTACAAAAATCACCTAATGTAGATATCAACATTACATAGTTTACTTCATCATCATCACCATGCAAACTCAAACCGGTTTGATTTTTAGTTTGAATTATTTATTGCACACATGTGTTAATAAAGTTCTTATAATTATTATGATGTTGTACTAAATCACCCTGTAAGGGCAAGTCAATATTATAATAGTTCTAGATGGTAGCAATTAACACCATATTATAATAATAACAACAATCTAGGGTAAGTACAAAATTAAATAAAACAAATTCGTCATTTACCCTACCTCTACTCTAAAGCAGTAAGCATCGCCTCACAGTTAAGACAGTAAAATAACGAATGGAAGCATTAACGATGTAATGCCACATGCGATAATAGCTTCATATAATAACTAGCGGTCCGCCCCGGCTTCGCACGGGTATTAATCTAAAATTTCAGAAATTATACACACGAACACGAGGGGTTTCACAGTTTTCATACGGATCCCTTACTTTTTTTAACAGCATTGGGGTTTTTGACATTGAATCGACACTCCATTACTGACACTGGCCGTAGAGAAAAAGCAAGCAGCATGCGCTATATATTCAACCTCTTTCAATTATGGCACACGGTTTAATTATTGAATTTTTCATGCGGATCCCTAATTTTTTTGAAAATATTATATAGCCTATGTTCACCAGGGAAAATTTAGGATTCTAATGGTGAAAGAATTTTTCAAATAGGTCCAGTAGTTTCGGAGCCTATTCAATTGAAACAAACAAACAAACAAAAAAACAATCAAATCTTTCCTCTTTATAATATTAGTATAGATATTTTATGGTTGAGGCCAGCGGGGATTCTTCCCCGGGTCCGGTTGAACGACTCCTTAAAGTTGTGCAAAAAAAACTATTCTTTCCCAATTTCCCATCCACCATCTGAGAGAACCACTATGTCAATCAGTGATTCAGTCAGTGGTCATTCAGCTATATTTAATGTAATGCGGCGGCGTTGCGAAAAGCATTCAATCCAGTAATTTTCGATATGCCTATATTAGAATGCTACAAGTAACACTTACAGTGGGACTTCTCCTGCAAGGCTCTTGCAGCCCTCGCTCTAAATAGGTCACTAGCTACTGTGAGACCACTTCACTTCTATCTAACTTCATTTATTCCATGGAAAACAATTGACTTAAATTTCTTTTTTTATGGCTCCGCTTGCTTTTCGCTGCAACTCTGCCAGTGTCTGTTATGGAGTATCATAAACTTCCTAATAATATGAAACAATAGACTTAAAGTACCTAGGTAATATTAAGGTCCAACTTCAGCAGCGAATGAACGCGATCATTATGAGATTAACTCAGTTTGGCGAGTTCAGCACCTTAAAATTTATCTTGTCCAAGCTAAACTTAGTTTGAGGACAGATTTTCGACAGTTAGTCTAGGACCTAGACTAACTGTCGAAAATCTGTCAACCTAGACTCTAGGTAAACTGAGTTTAAGAGGTGTCATGTCACACAAATTTTAACTCGAGATAGTTTTGGCAGTTAACGTTGAAATTGGACCTACGGCAAACCACATATTTATCAGTGTTTTGGTACGTCAGTAATATTTATAGTTATTCTGTGGTTTCGGTACCGATACGCTTCTAAAATAAGCTTCTTTCTGAAGCAACTCACTTCGCTATTCGAAAAACAAAATCATATAAAACAGCCTACCTTTTGCTCGATATGTGATAACTGATAAGATTACATCCAATGCTGTTAATGCTAGATGTCGCTTAGTCGATACTACACGACCAGTTACGCACCGCGTACAACTGATCGACTACAAAGTATGTAAAATATTCTCGTATCTAAATCCAATTATATTCAGATAGGCCAAAATAAATATGTATTTTCAAATTTCAATAATTTTTGCTTGCATGTAGGTAAATTTAGATATTTGGCTTGTCTAATTGCTTATTTTGTAAGCAAAGAAAAATGTTATTGAAATATGAAATCTGAACAACTGGTCTAAGTGAAGGGCTACAGTTTTCACAAGGTAAGTAGGTGCGTGCACCCTTCTAGGGCATTGCAAATCTGAGTTCGATTTTATTTGTATAAAAAGTGAAATATAATTTGAAAATATTCACATAATTTCAACAATAATATGAATTTCATGACAAATAATTAAGCTTCGTGCAAATAATATAATTTTAGTTTGTCAATAGATTAATATTATTGTAATAAAACTTATTTAACAGAATTAAATAACATTTATTCTCAAGAAAAAAAAATCACTTTATTTAATAAAAATAATAATATAAAATAAAAAACATTATAAAAGAGACAAAACAAGTTGAATAGTTTTAAATAATAATCAAAATGAAGTTTTCTTTAGCTTCTTACAAAAAGTGTATGTTTATAGGTATTATGTATTGGCACAAGTGATATTAATGTATATGTACTAGTGGTCTTCACTTCTTCCAATAGTAGATAAAAAAAAAACTTACCAAGGTGCTTATTTTATAAGCATAGAGAAACAAAGATATTAAAATCTGAAATATTTATATTAGATTTTGCAAGATGAACATATTATGCTTCATACCTATCCAACATGTGCAGAGACTGAACCAAATTAGTCAAAGGAGTCTATATACTTTACTATATACCTTATAGATAATATCTATAAGGTTATCGAACGGATAAGGTAGCTCTCATGGTAGGATCAGGAATCTTGGATCTCTGTGTTCCGTTCCATCTAGTGTACATGGAAACTAGATTAGATTCCATGGATAATAGGGACAAAACAACCTCAGAAGCTGGAGAGGGTCTGGTTGAAAGGGAAGACAATCTATTTTAAATTACATCAATGGTTTGACATTCTATTTTGCTGTCTACATTGAAAGCCAGGATCATTTTGTGAACAAGACTGATTTTATTAATAAAAATATTTATAAAAAGTATTTATCTACCTTTTTTGTCTGGTGACCCGTCTACTTCGTTGTTTCACTGTGTCATTTATCTGTATTTAAACAATAGAATAGATTTGGAATAAGTACGTTTGGGTAGAGAGGGGCACTCAAATTTTTGGTTTTGGGTCGAACGGTGCAAAATACCTATTGGGTAGAAATTTTGTGGGTTGAACGGGGCAGCACTCGATTATTTCCCCTGCGGCGACACGACTCTGCGTCGACGCTAAAAATCTATTGTTATGGATATTAAATTTTATGCTGATTATTATCTCTGCGTCGACGTACAGTCAGTGACGTATCTATTGGTTTTAAAATCGTCGTTTTCGACAGAGAAGTGGTTATGATAGATATATATACCTAATCAACAAATCGTTGAATGAAATTGCTGATTTAGAGAATGCAGATGTGGGTATATAAAACGAAAAATGGTAAAACGATTTTTGATGACAAAAGACGATAACATCTATAAACACTAATCTATAAACTTTAGTTAAAACGCTTTTCATAAGGTTTATAACAATTATATCACTGTCGTATATATCACTGTATACCTATTGTTGATAAAATTTCGTAAAATAATGTTATTATTGGTTCTTATCTTTAGTTTTTGATTCTTATCATAAGTTGGAACCACGAGCGTCTTGATACAAGCCACGTGCTACGAGCTTAGTGCTACGCGCTATGTTTACTGTTATATTTAGTTACCTACGTGTATGTAATTAATTAATAATGATTTGTAATGTAATGATTGTGATGTACAAACACTCTACTGTTACTGATGTACTCCACCGAACTGCGATCCCCAACCCGCATGCCCAGCGTGGGGATTATGGGCATTAAACCCCAAATGATAATGCCATCTTTGGCGCTCATTAGGGGAGGCCTATGTCCAGCAGTGGACTATTATAGGCTGGTGATGATTGTGATGTGTACAAGACGCATCCGACGCTCGTGACGTGACACGACCCCTCTGGTCTTCACTGAAAATCAGCGCTGGGTGGACATAATAATGCGCCCAGCATAACGCTGAGTGATGGATGACCATAATTACCTTACCTACCTACTTTATAAATTAGATTATTTAACATAGTTTTTAAGATTACTTATGTGTATTATTGTGTAGTTTTATTAAGGTAAATAAAAATATTTTCTTCCTTTCTTTTGCTACGAGCTTGGGGCTACGATCTCCGCAAAAATAAGTTAGCACTCATTTTTGCTTGAATTTTTTCACCCTGTACAAATTTGCTCCCCTGGGAGTAGAGACCCTAGGTCCGTAGGGTACCGAGGCTCTCCGGGTTATCAAATAATTATCTGAGCGTCTGGTCGAAGCGACGTGTGACCCGAGAGCTGGTCAGTATCTGGCGCAGCGCATCAGTATTGCCATACAGCAAGATAATGCAGACAACATCTTGGGTACACTTCCAACTGGTATTGATATGGATCAGTTGAGCTATCTGTAGTTGGTTTGCAACAGTTTGCAGTAAGCTCAATTGTTTCAATTCAAAAAGTAAATACTAGCTCTGATTTATTATATATATATATAGATAACGGATATACATAATAATATACGAGTACATAGATATTTATTTTAAACTACCAAAACACCCTGAACAAATATTAGCAAATTGAAAAATATTTGTCCCCAGGCGGGAATCGAACCCGCAACGTCCTGCGTCGCAGGCGATTTTGGTCCAGTGCGCCACGGAGGTCGTCTAATAAAAGGAATTGAAATTGAATACCTACACAATTTCACACAACGTGTCCCAAATTAAACAGAGCTTGTGATGAAACCCATATTTGTCAGGAAATGTACTTTAGGGAAATACTAGATGACCCAGACGACAAATGGAAAACAAAACCTACTTTAGTGATTAGAGTTTATTCGATTTACGCTAGGGTTGTTTTTAGGTAGCTATCCTAAATATTCCCCCTAGGTTTCGTCTATACCATGTTGTAAGGTGTTCTTGATGGATTGATGTGTGTCGAACCCGGTATAGAGCGTGTATACATCGACCAGCGAAATTGGAATTTTCAGCGGACAAGGATGTTTGGCATGTTTTGATCACGTCTATCCTAGGGAGGTTCTAGGGGATGATGACTGTCTAATCATCCGGCCATTTACCCTTACAGATTCAACCTCTCATTTGAAAGGACGATTAAATGCTACGTAAGAAAAGAAGGGAGTAAAACCTATTTAAATACGGATTAATTTCTATCCTAAAAATATGACTTAAGCTGCTATATACCCGTAAAATAAGCAGCTAAATGTGATTAACTAACGTAATAGTGTTACGAAGGGATTTTAAGTCATACTTAAATATTTTATACTAGCTGGGTGCTAGCGGTTTTACCCGCGTAACTCCCGGTTCCGTACGATTCGGGATGGAAAGTAACCTATTAGTAATTCCAGGTCATAAACTATCTGTGTACCCAAGGTTCATCAAAGTCCGTTTAGTAGTTTTCGCGTGAAAGAGTCACAAACATCTATCCATACTTATAAACTTTCGCGTTCATAATATTAATTTAGTAGGTTTCTCCAGTGCTGTAAGTAATTGTGATAGATCTCGATTTTACGTCGTTATCCGGCAATAAAATAATAAAAGTGACAACCCTAAACCATGATTCATTAACAATGAGATACCTTTTGATGAACAGTACTCATTATTCCTATGTCTCTAGTACTTGACGGTCAAAGTTCAATGTAACCTACCAATATTTAATGCACATAACGAACTAGCTCCAGCAGGCGCATAAACTTATTTCGAGCCTTACTAAGCTGAATCGGCAGTGACTCACTAAACAACGAATCTTGTTTATTTGACAAAAAATGCGTTGGAATTGAGTTCGGATCACTTGAGTGAATTCGAGTTCGAGATTTGAACGTTTACGGAATGCGCTTGCAGGTGAGCACAATGTTTGTGCTGTGGCAAAACCTTTTTTGTACTCACATCATCATCACCGCCATCATCATCATCATCATCATCATGCCCATGCAGGTGCAGTGCTGGAGATAGGCCCCCTATAAGCGCCAAAGCATTCATCATTTGGGGGTTATACACGCGCTGTAACTTTTTTCTATTTTTAAAGTTATTTTCACAAATCGGTGTAAGTCAAATAAATGTGTTTCGTTCTTTCATTCAATGAGGATTCTGACAGTAATTTTGTGCACATCAACAATGGAACGAGCATTATCACTGCCATGAAGATAATAGTGAAAATGAACAAAAAAATATTAACAACTCAGAAACGAGTTTACTTGAGCGCTTTTCAAGATACTAACGATAAAATGATGCCTAAGATTTTTAATATTTTGTGGTGAAGTGTAATACTTGTAATTTGTATTAAGTATTTTTCAAAATTGTTGAAACGGACATAAAAAAATAGTAGGTTACCCGTTTAAGTAGATCCAAATATTACCCCGTAGTACTCACAAACTTATTAACAATTAACATCATTTTTCCTATCAAAATCAGCATCAAGAAAAACCATGGATCTATCGAGAATCATCTCCCTTCCGATACCGGCTACCGATACCTAGTTATAAAATGGCATTGATGATAACGTCATTATTAATCCGAGCCTTGAAGAACGCCGGATAGGTATACAGTTAATAATTATATTATTAATACCCTATTCCCATTCTGTGGAAGCCCACTGCAGGCAGTACTTCGCCAGTCAATTATTTAGCGCTACCTCAGTCATATTCACAGACCTGTTCTACATGAATATTCCGTGTGAAACGGCCTTACATTTTAATGTGCCGACCGAACGCATCTCCCTGCGCTCTTGCTGTGTGGAGATACAGGGAGGGAGTCAGGTAACACATATGGGCATTGAAATGTCCATCAATTTCGTTCGCGACTGGTTACAGTTTTATGTTATCTGCATTAATATTTACTTTAACTTGCCGTAACACAGTATTTTTTACTAACACGGAAGGTATGATTCATGCAACAAATGGAAGACTTAATTTAATATGTTTACAAATCTGTGCCTACTTAATTTTGCAGTAGATACTAAGATAATATTAAATAACTTGTATGGTGTATTATTAACCGTAGACCTCAGGCTATCTTGTAAAATGTTTTGAAATATATATTCATATTTTTATATATCAGACCGGAACTTTATAATAGGCTTCCAGTCTTTAAAATTATGTACCATACAGTTAGTATTGGAAAGTATTTGAAACATTTCTTACTGGAAAAGTGTTACTACTCTATTGTTGTTTATTATAAAGACAAAAATCAAACACATCTAGCCCGTAAAGTTACCTCGGTATAATTTAAATTGATGTTAGTTATGTTGTATTCTTTACGAAAATTGTCGAAATTTGTCTTAGTATTAATCATCTTCAATTTATTTGTGTTGTTACATTGTACTTCGATTTAATTGTTCTTTTTTTTAATAGAACAACAAATTACCTTTGTAAACAAAAAAATATACAATTATATAACTTAATTAGAGCTAGTATTTACAATAAAAAAAATTGAGCTAACTGTAGACTGTAGCAAACAAACTACAGGTAGCTCAACTTATCCATATGAATACCAGTTGGAGGTGCACCCAACATGCTGGCTGCATTGCACTACTGCATTGCACTACTGACGCGCTGCGCCAGATACTGATCAGCTCTATTTATGTTATGTTGTATTCTTATATTTATTTCAGCACAATGTGTGTATCAAAGTTTGTCTTGATATAATTTATCTTCATTTTATTTGTGTTGTTGTATCGGATTTAGATTTAAATGATTAACATTGTACATACATTAATTATAATTAGTTTTATATAATATTAAATTAACTTTGACATTTCGTTTAATTACTTTTATTGTGAATGATAGTATAATTTTAAAGATGTATGTGTAATTATTTTATATGAATTTATGGGATCTGATATAAATAATATATAATAATAAATATTAATTTTATTTTCGTACCAATGTTTTGATATAAATGTACATTCGTTTTTAACTAAGCTGTATCAGTTTACTGCTGCTTGTGTCAACTACCGACCGGTCGAAAGCTCGAGTTTTAAGTTAAGAAAAGTAAAGTTAAGAGTTACCTCTCTGTACAAAACCTTTTGAGTACCGGTAAACGAACTTAAGGCTTTGGGGTGTTAAAAACAACGTACTCAGTATATCATTGTAAAATTCAAAGTAATTCATAGTTAATTATTATGTAAATAAAGAATTATTACTCATCTAAACAGGCCTAAAAACAAAGCAACCTCTGTATTTCTAGCCAACATCGTACTATAAGCCAACTTATTTCCGCTGCTGAACTTCGGTCGTAGAAATATTGTAAGCGAGTGATGACTCAACAAAATGGTAGTCCTATGCAATTGATAACTTGTAACTTAAGTTACAAAAATCGAAATCCTGACATGTCCTCAGTCCGCCCCTGTGCTTGTGTGGGAACCCCCACGTGCGTCCAAGGAGACTGTTAGTTTGCCATCATTGATGCCTAGTTTCCTCGAACTGATGCATTCTCATATTTTATTTACTGAATCCAAATACTAACTGGTTAGAAGGGGCGAGGACGAAAAGTACCAGATTCATTGATATACCTACATACATCCTATCTGCAGATCGTAACAATATTTGTTCCAAGGCGGGAATCGAACCCAACAGAAGCAACCTCCTGCGTCGCAGGCGGACCTTCGTCGTTTATTTCATTTCATCAACATCAACCTTTGAATTCTTTTTCACCAGTAAAAGTTAAACTTATTCCATAAAATTAACACCTAGAAGCAAGCCTCGTTAGACGTAGTGTAGGACCCCTTCCGGCAAGGTGGGATGACGATCTGCGAAAGACTGCAGGCAGATGCTGGATGGGACAAGCTGAAGACATATGCCTATGTCCAGCTGTGGACTAACGTGGGCTGATGATGATGATGATAGAACAAAGCTTTAATTATAGAAACTCGTGACTACTCTTCCGGGCCGTATTACATTACATATTTACTCACCTTCGATTCGCGAACGTCGTCGCAAGTATAAGCTATAGTTTACAGATGCATTAAGACAGCCATCGGAGCGGCAAGTTAGTGGCATTTTCAATGACTTCCAAGTATCTACCTATTAGTAATGGCAGTTAATTAATCGCCGAACTGGAACATGTCTTCTGAGTTAGATAATTTATGCGGCGACATTTCTAACCGTAGCTACCGACCGTAATGTCTTAGGTGTTAGGGTTAATACCCTCTGTATATTTTCTTGAAAATTGCACTGCTTATTTTGCCCGACATAGTAACTTCATATCTTTATCTTTGTATAATTTACCTAAAGATATCTTTAGATAAAAAAATATTGTTCTTATTGTTAATTCTAAGATACTTCGTCATCATCAGCCTATAATAGTCCCCAGTTTGACATAGCCCCTAATGAGCGCTATAGATGGCATTATTTATGATTCGAGGTTATTGCGCGTGATCCCCACGCTGGCATGCTAAGATACTTGTGCTATCTTTTATATAGATAGCTATTTTGTACGCTATTTTCTATTATTTAGAGGAAGCTTACAAATTCTTTCATCTTTCTAACATATAGCAAGTAATTATAACATACAGCAAGTAGGTATATAGGTACCTCAATTAGATTCAGATTTTAGCGTAAATTAATATGTAAATTAAAATATATTAAGCTACTATTAAAAAAGAGGAAAGATTTTATTGTTTGTTTGTTAGAAAAGGCTCCGAAACTATTTTGACCGATTTGAAACCATCTAGCATCACCATTGGATCTTGGTCTTCCGACATAGACACCTACGAACGTACAGTACCTAAATACCTATACACCACTTGCAATTGTATCATAGATTGGTAAATTTTAAATACCTAATAGTTAATAATATTGAATACTAAAATATTACTGAATAACGAAGACTAGAACTAGGGTGGTTTCCTATGAAATGAGGAGAGTTAAGGTAGGGGGAGGGCATGCCTATTTGGGAAATGAAACAGATTAACTTTTAGGCAGATTTGATTTATTTCCAAGAAAGCAAAGTTAAAGTTAAATTTTATTAGAACAATAGAATGCTGAACATCCACGTCCGCTAGTTGGTGTCAAGATTAAACACAATTTTACTTTACATATAAGCAGCACATATAGAATGGAAACCATTCTCGTCCTAGCCTAATTATAAGTCAATTTCATTTACAAAAGTGACCCTTAGATTAAACACAATTTAAAAATTTAATAATTCAAATAGAATGCTAAGCATTCTCGTCCTTCTAAGCCTAGCTGGTGATATAAGATGATTTTATTTACAAAACCCTTATATTAATCACAATTTAAAAATTTAATAATTAAAATAGAATGCTGAGCATTCCCGTCCTTCTAAGCTTATCTAGTGCTATAAGATTATAAGACGATTTCATTTACAAAACCCTTAGATTAAACACAATTTTAATATTTAAGTAGAGAAACCACTTACGTCCTTTCGCTAGATAAACATAAAACTCAATTTTAGTATTCATACAAGCAGAACAAATAGAATGCTAGCATTCTCGTCATTCTAAGCCTAAATAATGCTAATTCTAAGACGATTTCATTTACAAAAGTGACCCTGTGTGTACTGGATTGCCCTCAAGATAATCACAACTTTAGTATTCGCAGCATGGATTGGAAGCCTCTTCGTCCTTCTTCGATTTCATTTACTAAACGTGCCTATAAATGAATAAACTTATAAGTAAAATTATTATAAAAACTACGAGTTGTTGGCAAAAATTGTGTACAAATAACAATATAAAACTTAGATCTAAAATAGAGTACATATATAATAATAATAATAATAATATTTTGGTCATAAGCACAAATTCCGTAAATAAAGGTATATATTCGTAAATCTAAGATAATATTATGTACACTAAAAGAAAAAAATTAACGATAGGTAATTAACTAAACGTATCCCTCCAAATTTAGGCATGTAAGCAAAAATAATAAGATGATCAATATAATAAGAAAGAAGTTATGATAGTTAAGAAGTAATTTAAAACAAAGAAACAAAGAAGTTAAAAAAGTAGAAATAGTGTACGTAATTGAAAACGACAGCAAATTAAGTTAAGACGATTATGGTTTTAGTTGATGAAACTAAATATTGCTCTCATGGTAACCCGTTGATCCAGCCACCTGCAACAAACATAATAATTACTTACGGAAAGGAAATCAACAGCCCTGATTAACAGAGCCCTGATTGTAGTGTGGGACCTGCTTCATCATTAATCATTATCCATTCAGAAGAAGGTTCCTAAAGCTGGACATAAAGATGCCTCCGTATGCGCGTGCTTCGCCTTCTGTATATGTCACATACAAACCTACTTAGCTGCTACCTACTAATTTCAATGTCACTACAGTTTGTGAAATAAATAAATAATGCTGGACAACCCACACAGTCACTTAGCTCCAAGCTAAGCAGAGCTTGTGTTATGGGTACTGGATGACTGATACACGTTGTAAAATATTATTAAATAGATAGATTTTTTTTTATACATAGAAAGCGACCAGAACCCCCTGAACAAATATCTGCAGATCGTATAAACATTTGTCTGGTGGTGGTAGGCGGGAATCGAACCCGGAACCTCCTGCGGCGCAGGTGGACCTTCGCCCACCACGCCACAGAGGTCATCAAAATAAATCGAAATACGAGTTGGACGTCATAAACACAAGGTCAAATATCTGAAAGTTCTGGAACTAGTTTATGTCATAAATAAAGTACTTGTTATCCCGCAGCAATAACCATAGATGTGCTAGCTTTCTTGATAATTATATCGTTCGTTGGCCACATTGTCCCTTTCCAATAAGAGCGATTGTGGTGAAAAGGGTAAAAAGTTGACAAAAAACCCAGACAAAAAACGAGTATGTAAATAAGATATAAAGTCCCTTACCTGTTAGCTAAAGGATCGCCTCAAGGCTTGAGACTCAACGGTTTTAGCTCAGCTTCTGCGAGACGTGGCGATGCTGAGGCGACACCGCTACGCGTCTCTTGCGGTGGCGTGTGCATGCCGGTGACGACGCCCATCGCCGGCGCACTCCGAACGAAAAAGCGTCGCTGCCAGCGACTTGGATTCACCGTAGCACTATTAGTACATAAAAAAAAAGACTTCAAAAATAACAAATTTATAAAAAAACCAACGTTACGGTAAAGAGCTCTCAATAATAATTGTACCTTACCTAGATTATCAAAAATAATTAATAGACATGCATGGCATGAGGCCGCCAAGTTGTTTGTGGCATGATGAAAGAAAAACCTTTGCTTCTTATAGAGGTATCTACTAATGGATCGTTGTATGACAAAAAACACGTTACTTAATATACAGTGGGTAATACTTGTCAAAAAGACAGACAGGATGTACTTGCAGTGCTGGTCAGCACTGCGAGGACGTGGCACCACGTCACCCCGCCGCCTTAGAGTCAGAGGCAACACGTGGCGTGATAAAGGCAAGGCCTAGAACTAAACCTATAGTAGATGCTACTTGTTAAAAAGACAGCTAGGTAGGCACTCACAGCGCTGACTCCCCACGAGGGCATGAGACCATGTCACCCCGCCTTGCCGTCAGAGGCAACACGTGGCGTGATGAAGGCAAGGCCTAGAACTAAACCTATAGTAGATGCTACTTGTTAAAAAGACAGCTAGGTAGGCACTCACAGCGCTGACTCCCCACGAGGGCATGGGACCATGTCACCCCGCCTTGCCATCAGAGGCAACACGTGGCGTGGTAAAGGCAAGGCCTAAAACTAAACCCATAGTAGGTGCGACTCGTTAAAAAGACAGCTAGGTAGGCACTCACAGCGCAGACTGCCCACGAGGGCATAGGACCACGTCGCCCCGCCGCCTTGCCGTCAAGGCAACACGTGGCGTGATGAAGGAAAGGCTTAAAGTAAACCTATAGAAGGTGCTACTTGTTAAAATTGCAGATACGCCTAGATGCTCACATTGTACTATTGACACATACCTGAGGGCAAGGGTCCAGCCCGCGTCGCAACCACGTGGCGAGATGTAGGTACGTCACGACTTCATCCTGCATGGAACTGGCCGTAACGCCGTGGTACCCGCCAGGACTTTAAGATTGCTCCGACTTAGGCTGTGAACAAGATTATACATTAGGTACATAAACTTACAACGTGGCCTTGCCTAACCTAACGCAATAATCCTAACCAGATTTAATCACATTAAGCGCGCACCAAGCATGGATTTGTTGCAAAATAAACATAGATGTGACATAGGTATTGTAACGAATAAAGTAATTAACTGTTTTTACCTGACAAGGCTCCTTCCGGTGAAGGCCCCTTCTGGTGAAGGGGCCGAAGCGAACGTGTAGATGTGAACAGGGCCAAGAAAGAAATGGCAGAGATACTGACGAGAACGGAGATGGAAGACAATACTGCCAACATTAACGGTGAAGTAGCAGAAAATAGAACTATATTGGATCCTGTATTGCCATTGGCGGATGTGTATCTGATCAATAGTGTGAAGTCAGTAGCAGGCAGCGTAGGATGCGTCGTATTGGTTCCTGACATTATACCGCGTTACCAATAGAGCGATTACAGCGCCATCCTACAAAATTTTAGATTAATTTGTCAAGTTGGTAGACTTGTGAATTTCTACGAATACCCTCAATTTATTATTCGAATCATAAATAAATCTTGTTGCCTGCTTTCTGGCTTGTGTTTGAAAAAAATATATCTTAGATTCTATAAAACTCAAGCCTTTAAAATATTATGAACTTCTTGGTTCTTGGCTATTTAGATACCTACCTACTGTTACTGTTTTGTTAGTTAGGTACTATTATTAGTAAGACGTAATATTGTTAGTAAGACTATATCAGAAAGCACATGAAAAATTAAAGTGTATCTATCGAATCGAAGTCATGATCATAGATTGAGCAGTTAAGAAAAAAAAACTGACGTTAAATAACTGACGTTATGTTTCTCCAACTTATTCATATTATATTTATACCTATATTATACCTAAGCTTACTACTACTTCGTTATCGTGACGTAAAATATGTATATTACTGTTAAGAACTTCAAAACGCAGTGAAAACCTGATCAAAAGTTGCGCGTATGAGCCAGAAAGCTGTATATAAACACAGCCATAAGTGAGTATAAAAAACAGTCAGCCAAACCGAACCTTCTATTTCGAATTCGGCCAAACATTATTCAAATACTTTCTTTCGATACACGTACGTACTCGTAGTTATGATGAGACGTCTCACAGCGGCTGTGTATTCATTACTTACTGCTTACATTAATCTCTATCAGCCAACTACTTACTACCAATGCTTAATAGTCACTTTGAGTGCTATGTGCACCGTAAAGCAAGGGAATCGAGAGTTATGCACGGGATAATGATATACTTAGGATTAAACATCTGCTATCTAGCATCAACGACACGGCTAAGCAACTTTTTTGAATCACATCATACAGAAGACAATATTAAAAGCATATTAGCTAAAGTTAAATGTATTCGTAGTAATACTCGTAGTAGCTAGCCGCACTGTTGTAAACAATCAAGAGGTAGTTCGACTGATAAATATCAAGACCATGATAATGAATTAGAGACCGAATACTCCATATCTAGGTACGTTCTTAAGACAGAACAAACATTTGCTTAGAAAAACAGCGAGGTCAAGCTATGTATCAGTTCTTTATTTGATGATAGTTCAAAGGCGTGAGTCACAGACGCGCTGGACGGATCTTGTTTTTAGAACCTTAGTAACTAATAATTTGATCAAGAACCAAATCTGTCTCAAGTCATCTTGTCATCATCATCATCATCAGCCTATGTTAGTCCACTGTTGGACATAGGCCTCCCCTAATGAGCGCCATAGCGCCCTGTCTTCGGCTTGACGCATCCAGCATCTGCCAGCAGTCTTTCGCAGATCGTCATCCCACCTGGCCGAAGGGCGTCCTACACTACGTTTACCGAGTCGCGGTCTCCACTCAAGAACACGTTTACCCCAGCGGTTATCGGTTCTTCGCGAAATATGGCCGGCCCACTGCCACTTCAGCTGGCTAATTCTCTGAGCTATGTCGATGACTTTAGTTCTCTGTCGGATGAATTCGTTACGAATCCTATCCTTCAGAGAAACTCCGAGCATAGCTCTTTCCATAGCGCGCTGAGCGACTTTGAACTGGTGGACCAACCCTATCGTGAGTGTCCACGTCTCAGCTCCGTAGGTCATAACTGGTAGGACGCACTGATTAAAAACTTTCGTTTTCAAACATTGCGGTATGGATGACGAGAAGACTCGATGTAGTTTTCCGAACGCTGCCCAGCCTAGCTGGATCCTCCTCTTGGCTTCCTTCTCGAAATTGTTTTTACCCAACTGCAAAATCTGCCCGAGGTAAGTGTACTCAGAAACAATTTCGAGAAGGTGGCCATGTACGATCACCGGTCTTGGATCAATGTGGGCATTGATCATGACTTTGGTTTTATCCAAATTCATGCCAAGACCGATACATCGGGAGGCTGAAGCTAGACTGTCCAGCATCCGGTTCAGCTCCTCTAGCGACTCCGCCATTAAGACTATGTCATCAGCGAATCGCAGGTGTGAGATGTAGTCGCCGTTTATGTTGATGCCCTTGTCTTTCCAGTCCAGCGTCTTAAACATATCTTCCAACGCGCTCGTGAACAGTTTCGGGGATATGACATCCCCCTGCCTCACTCCTCTGCGCAGTTGGATCGGTTTAGTCTGCTGGTCCTGTACTCGGACACTCATCGTAGCGGCTTCGTAGAGACATCTCAGCACCTCGATATAACGATAGTCTACTTGGCATCGCTGTAAGGATTGTAGAACAGCCCAGGTTTCAACGGAGTCAAAGGCCTTCTCATAGTCCACAAAAGCCAGACACAGGGGCTGATTATACTCTTCGGACTTCTGTATAATCTGCCTCACTGTGTGAATGTGGTCTATGGTACCATATCCTCCGCGAAACCCAGCCTGCTCCGGTGGCTGAAACTCGTCGAGTCTCCTGGCGAGACGGTTCGATATAACTCGTGAGAAAAGCTTATAGACGTGACTTAGGAGCGAGATGGGTCTATAATTTTTAAGTAGGGTTTTTTCTCCCTTCTTAAAAAAGAGCACCACCAAACTCCCACTCCACGCCTTTGGAGTTCTCCCACTGTGAAGGACGGCGTTGAAGAGGCTCTGTAACCCCTGTATAACAGGGTATCCTCCAGCTTTCAAAAGCTCTGATGTTATTCCGTCCTCACCGGGGGCTTTTCCATTTTTAAGCTGCCTCAGAGCTAACACGATCTCGTCTTGACTGATGTCTGGCAGTTCGTCGGTATAGTGGCGTATCAAGGTGGCTCTAGAATCGTGGTCGTCTCGTTGGGAACGGGGAGCATGTGCAGCGTATAAACGGCCATAAAAGTCCTCTATCTCGGCCGATATCTCCGGCTTCGACAATACGGTCCTTCCGTCGTGCGTTGAAAGCTTCGTCAGGTGGCTCCTTCCAAGCTGCTGAGTGAATACTTTGGACCCTCGGTTTCGCTCTATCGCCTCTTCGATGAGGCGTGTATTGGAGCTCCGAAGGTCGCGTCGTACCATCTTCGCAATTCGCTTGTTCAGGTCTGACCTCTCTGACGAAGTCGCTTGGGTGGTTTCCCGTCGTTTCGTCATCAGCCCAAGAGTCTCATCCGAGAGTTTGGACTTCTTACCAGTACGCTGCTTTTTGCAAAACTTGATGCCCTCGTCCCTCAGCGTTTCTACCAGATTGTGTAGGGTCTCGTCAGCGTCATCAGTGGGTTCCAAGGCAGCGAATCTATCCCCGAGAAGCTGCTGAAACTTCTCGGTGCCCGCCATGATTTGGATTGGGTTCGGTCGGAGCGTGGACTTCATCAGACGGTTTCTTTCAAGCTTCAAATTTATATTCAGAGAGCCTCGAAGGAGTCGGTGATCAGATCCGGTATTGAACCTGTTGATCACTGAGACATCTCTGAATATATGCTTGCTATCCGTCATGATGAAGTCGATCTCATTTTTTGTCACAGAATCGGGACTCCGCCATGTCCACTTCCTTTGGGGCTGTTTCTTAAAGAAAGAGTTCATTAAGAACAGCCCCTCTTTCTCCAGGAAGTTGACGAGCATTTGTCCCCTGTGATTTCGAACTCCAAAACCATGTGGGCCTATTCGGGATTCACTGCCAGTCTGGGTTCCCACCTTGCCGTTAAAGTCCCCCATAACAACGTTGAAGTGAGCCTTGGTGGTGTGATGTAAGGCTTTGGATATGTCTTCGTACATATCCTCCACTTCATCATCCGAGTGAGCCGAGGTCGGTGCGTAGACCTGAATGACCTTCAAGCTGTAGCGCTTAGACAGCCGAAGGATCAGGTAGGCTACCCTGGTCGACACACTGGAGATTTCTTCGACGTTGTTAGAGAGGGCCTTATTGACGAGGAAACCTACGCCACCCTGGGATGTTTTATCACCCTCGCGAAAGTAGAGAAGATGGCCTGAGTCTAAGGTTACAGTGTCCTCCCCCTCTCTACGGACTTCACATAACCCTAGAACATGCCATTTAATGTTCTCTAGCTCCACTTCCAACTGCGCTAGATGGTGATCAAGCCTCAGAGTGCGTCCGTTAAACGTTGCCAGGGTCAGTGTGTGTGGGGTGTGGTAGCCTAATGTAGCCCGGAGATTCCTAGCACCCCCTGCCCCGCCGTTACCGTGGCCGCTACCATGGCCAGGAATAGCGAGGCGGCCGGGAACTGGGGGCCATTTTGTGGCGGTTCTTGTCATTGGGGGGGTATTGCCCATAATCCCCACGCTGGGCATGCGGGTTGGGGATCGCAGTTTAGTGGAGTAGTTCTGCAGAGGGCGCTGCTGCCCGCCCCCCGGTGTGTTTCCCTTAGTCGCCTCTTACGACACCCACGGGAAGAGTTGGGGTGGTGAAATTCTATATTATGCCGTCACCACACGGCACGAAGTCATCTTGTACTCTATAGTTAAATTATCAGACAATTACCTCCTATTCGAATAGGTTAAGTACAGGTGCATTTAGCTATTTGCTTAAAAAGCTCATCGCATGTGATTTCATCACGTTTCAATTTGTTAGCACTAATTTGTTTTGACTGTTAAAAAAAACAACAACCCATGTTTTGAAGAGATCCAGAAAACAGAAGCAGTGGGTTTCAAACCTTAGCGTGATAGGTGATAGTAAGAATGTTGTTAAAGTTACTTTGTACCACTTTATACCTATATGTACCTACCTATATATACCTACCTACGAGTGGAAGGAATAACCACAAGATAGTAACTGTAGTGATGATAGTATCACATACGTATTACGTAGGTCTGTTCCAAGAAGATGGTGCGACAAAATCGCCATTTTTTCGTGGTCCTAGTATTTTGCCCTACTAGTAGGATCACAAAGAGACCAGATTCTGTTAGTCCTTCTGTGACATATTAGAGCTATAAAAAATATTTATACCACCTGTACATACGTACTAATTTATATGCATAAGTTGTACTTTTGACACTATTAATAAACGAAACAAACAAAAAACCGTAATTTGTAATAAATGTGAATGAGTGTATGCTCCTATTATCTAATTATGTCTAAGGAATGGCTTATTGGTAATGGCCAACTGTGAATTGTACCTGGTCTATCATAACAAAGTCAAGATGCTCCTTTGGGAAGTCTCTGAAATCTTATATGATAGGTAATGAAAAGAAATAATATTCAAAAACACTTACCAGCCGCCCTACCTAGACTGGGATAAACCTAGTAACACGGGGACACGTTGGAGGGATAAACAGAAATTATAATCCAACCTAACTAGGAGTTAGCTAATGAACGCCTCATTGATCTGCGGCGAGTGTTTGTTCATGTTTTGTGGATAGTTACATATTATGACTAGTACTTATTTATGGGAGATACTTATATGGTTTTCCTTTATTTTATCACTACGTGCAGCTTCACGCAGTTTCGCTTACGTGTGTTTTTTCGACATAGCTCATCAGGGGAGGCCTATGTCCAGCAGTGGACTATTATAGGCTGTTGATGATGATGATGTTTTTTCGATAAGTAAAATAACTTTCATTGATGTGAAGTTTTGGAACTCTGCTTACTTTGGGGCTAGAATATACTAATTGGATTGTCAAGCACTATTTACTTATTTTAACATATACTTTGACTAGGCACCAAAAAACCCTTGACTAGGACACAAAACACAGTACACAATTACATACAGAAACAATAGTTATTTTCATGGTAAAGTAGTAGAAAATCAATCTTATTAAACATTATATGCTTTATTAACAAAGAGAATAGAAGAATAGAAGAATAGAAGAGAAGTATTAGGTAACAGAACCAAATTAGAACGAATTTAAAATTAAAACTATTGAACTAACTGCTGACTGTTGTAAATAATCGACTAGTAGCTCAACTGAACCAGTTGGAAGCATCCTACACTGGCTGCATTGCCTCGCTTATGCGCTGTTATAGTGTAATTAAAATGTAAAAAGCGAACATTCAATTTCTAAATCCAAATTCATGATAATATACGGTATGCAAAACTGCAAAACATTCGAAAAACTGTAGCACTCATTTACGTTTTATGAGACATACGTACTACGTATTTACGTTGTAGATATGTCTCATAAAACGTAAATATACGTACATAACCGTCTGAAAATAAATATTATAAGTTATCTAAGAACCAAAATCAAAAGAGGTATAGTCTCTTACTAGGAATTTAGATTGGAATAATTGAGCTAAGTGTTTTACACTAAAATCTAAAATCCTTGTAGAAGTTTTATAATAATGAATATTGCTAATGCGGTGCCAGAGAGTAGTGTCGGTACAAAACGTTCAACACAAAACAAAAGATAGTTTTAAAAACGATTCCCAGTTTACCAGAGAACTTGTAATTAATTTGTAGTTACAATAGGGTTTTGACCTGTTTTGACGTTGTTTCTCTGTTTCCTGTGTTTATTTATTTTTAACTTTACTTGTAGTTTCCATCAAATGTTTTTTTGGTAATTTTTTATAACTAGTTACATTAAGTAAAGTACTAGGTACATTGATTCCTTTCAATAGCCCATAAACTATCAATACTGTGCTGATGGTTTCCCTTTCCCTACAAATAAATGTTCATATGAAATATAAGGTTCATATGTATAAATATACATATGAACCTTACAAGAACAGCAGCTAAAGCCTAGTTCTATTAATTATTATTCATTTTACACAAAAAAAAATAATAATGGTATTTGTACATGATAGGAGTCTTCGCGCGAACATTCAAGAAAAAATTACGCAATTAAACGTCGTATATATACTGCCGAAGCAAGTACATACAAAGTAAATGAAAAATGTAAAAATAAAAAATATTTTTGTCAAATACTAGTGCGAAGCCGACCGCTAGTGTTTTTATGCAATATAATCTCCAAATGAGTTCTTTTTTTTTGTCTTTAACTTATAAGTTGTGATTTATTTTATTTACTAAACAGGTCACTGACATTTCACTCAACTCTACGACTCCATAAACGAATACAACTACATAACATACATCCTACCTTCTGCATAAACGGTTTACCACCGGATCCTTTGCGCTTAGCAGAAGGAACTTTCGCATTATGACAAAAGACCTAACTGGGCACATTATGTTCAAACTGGAGCTATGATCACACAATCCTGAAGATTCTGCAAGGAGGCGGAGGGAATGCCTCTCCGTCTTCAGGTCTTCATTAGGGAAACAAATATAAAGTGGCGATCACAATAGGCCTACATTGGTCGCAGTAAAATAATAGCCAAACTAAGCAAATAACAAAAACAAACAATGATTCAGCAATAAGTCATATAAAAGTAGTTCCTTCTCTGGAGCTCTTTATATTAACATGTAAGTAGGGTACTGAAAATACCAGAATCTGTGTAAAAAATCATTTCCCCGTAAATGTTGCAAACAAACTGTACACGTGAGAAATAATCAATTAGTGTCCAATCTACTAATAGCTTATTTCATATCACCTTACCATAAAAATCGTAGGAATGCACCGAACACACGATCGTTCGGTCGGTCTGAACAGTATGTTTGTATCATAAAGAATTTTAAGTTGATTTCTTTTTTGTTGATAGGTAGAAAGATAGAAAATTCTTTACTGCACACTTAACAAAACACTCAATAAACAAAATAAAAATAACAATATACATTACATACAAATACCTTCTTATAATGTAAATATCTAAATACATAAACATTCTTATATAAATACATACAAAATATCTACATTTTATAAAAGGAAAACAAATTTGTGTTTAGTGACAGCAGGACAATTAGTTTTCCTATACCTACCATATTCTTGGATATTGGTAGTGACTTCGCACGCCTTACTGGCAAGGCGTTCTAAAGCTCTATAGCACGGGAAGTAAATGCGTTGTTGTAAAAAGAAGTAGAATGGATAGGGACTTGAAGTTTAAGAGTTTCAGAAGAGCGCAGAGCAGTGAAACGTTCCTTGAGATAAGGGGAAAGAAGTAAGGTAATATAGAGAAGAGATAGGATGTGACTATTACGGCGAAGCCTTCTACGAACTTCCTGAAGCTTCCTACGCAATTCTGATATGTGGTCATATTTGTGCAAGCTCAGTATAAACCTTATCCCGACATTCTGCAGACACTCAAGTTTGTCAAGTTGTTGCTCAGTAAGATCAAGAAATGAGGAATCAGCGTTGGTACCACCAAGATGGCCTTTGTGGTAAACCAGCATATGGCCCACTTGATGGTAAGCGGTTTAAAATAAAAAAATCTGAATCAAAGTGCTTTATTTCCTTTACACCTTACAGGATTCTTGGACACTTGGTTACCGCAGCGTATCTAATATCGAATACGATAAATATTAGCGTTAAAATAACATTTTTCACAAGTGGACTAAAATTTGAAGTGAAGAGAAAATCCATAACACTTGGTTTCTTATTTCATAATGATTTTTTGTATGATGACTTGTCTATGTTCTTATTTTGTAAGAACCAATTTTTTCAATGATTAATACTAGTTCTGATCTGTTTGAACTATATAGTAAATTTCTTTACTTCATGTAGTAAGCTAATCACCATAGGATTCATCTGCTGCTTATCGAAAATTGAGAAAGTTTTCGAAACTATTTAAGCCTGCTTCTCTGTTAGCTATACCTATGTTATCTGTGTCTATACTAATATTATTAAGAGGAAAGTTTTGATTGTTTGAATTGAATAGGCTCCGAAACTACAGGACCGATTTAAAAATAGGCTATATAATATTTTCAAAAAGGTTAGGGATCCGCATGAAAAACACAAAAAAAATCAAAATCAAAAAAATTTACATTATCTATACTCAGAAGAACTTAGAGGAACTTGAGTAAAATTTGTACATAAATTCAAATAAAAGTTATTTTTATGAAACTCATTTGTATGACACGGAAGGACGATTTACACCGTGTATCATCCAGTAGCTTACCATGGGATTTGCTGATTTGCTTACCGATCGGCAGCTGATTAATTTGTTTAATCAGCCAAATTACTAATCGAGATGATTAAATCATTTATAGCAATGTTTTGAGTCCCCTTGTGGGAAGGGTGTGTTGAGTCAGCTAACGTCAGTCCACGTGGGAGTTGTAAGCAAGAACTTTAGAATAATGCCACCATTTTAATTTATTTTATGTTGCGATCTGTACTATTCAACGTTATTTAATAGTGTTTTAAGTTAATATTTTGAAAGTTGTTATTCAAGAAAGTTGTTGTTTACGGACAAAGCGAGCGGTTGCGTTCTGCACCGAAACCTTAAAAATCTATGATGATGATGTCCTACTAGTAGAATTTCTTCCACGGCTGTCAGTCGCAATAGATAGCCATGTGCGCAGGATATTTGCACATCTTTGGAAAATTACTTGCACAGTCCAATATTCCTTCACTCTTTGGCGTGTGTGCGATCTATTCCAATGCTACAAGATACTTTTGGCTGTGTACGTAGAGGTTTCTCGTAGGTGATGTAACTTATTTTCACAAGGATCAACATAACACCAGCGCTGAGTAGGTAATTAATTACTGGTTTATCTGCCCAGCAATATGCTGAGTTGATACCTATTTGGCTCGACACTCAATGTTTTGCCAGACAGGTTGCAGAAGTTATTGGTTAGGAACTTTTTTAATTCGTAATTGTAGTACTTACTAAATATAATAGGTGATTTTTTTCTCTGTTTTGTTTTTTAAGTCGACAACTGTTTTATTTTATCTAGGTTGAACCTACGAGTAGTTATAGTTATTCTTTAGATGTTTGGTAAATTGTTATATGTCGTGTCAAATAAATTATTACATTAAATTTAATTTTTTTATGTTTTTTTATGATCTGCAGAGATTTGTTCTGTGTGTATGGCTTCTTGTTTATTTAAAATATCTATCTAGTACCTTACCATAACAGCTCGCTCTGATTAGTTTGTTTTTATGGTTGGATCGTCCAGCATTCTTTATTTATTTATTTCTGGCTATTCATCAACATCATCAGTCTTCCATTTTAACCGACTGCTGGAAATAGGCCTCCCCTAATGACCACCATATCGCCATGTCTTCAGCTTGTAGCATCCAGCATCTGCCTTCATTCTTTCACAAATCTTCATCCCACCTGGCCGGAGTGCGTCCAAAACTACGTTTGCTGAGTCGCGGTCTCCACTCAAGAATACGTTTACCCCAGCGGTTGTCGGTTCTTCGCGACATATGCGCCAGTCCACTGCCACTACACTTTGCTATATTATGCTATTACGAAAAGCGTACTTGAATGCTCCATTTAATTATCATCACAAAGAAAACAATATTTTTCCAAAGACCCCGCCGCGCGCACCAATCAACAGATTACGTTTTAATAATTAGCGGGGGGAGGGGGATGGGGAAGTGAAAGCAATAGTGCTAGTGGCGCCCCCAGCGATTTATTGTTTTTAATAATAACGTGAACTCGCTACAAAGAGAATAAAAGTGCAAAACGAGCGGTGGAGGATCGTCTTTCAGTGTGCTGGAGGATGCGGTAATTTGTATCTTTTAGGGTTCCGTTGTCAAAAAGGAACCTTGATATGCATTATTTATGATGAATAAATGTGATCTATAGTGTAAACTGCGTCTTGGCAGATGTAGTGTAGACGCCCCGTGTTCAGGTGTGATCAGATGAAGACCTGCAAAAAGCTGCAGAAAGGTGCTGGATGCGGCAATCTGAAGGCAGGGTGCTATGGCGCTCATAAGGGAAGGCCTATGTCATACATAGCATTAGCCAATAAGTACATTTATAGATTTTTATTGATATGGATCAGTCGAGTAACCTGTAGTTTATTTGCTAGTCTTCAGTAAGCTTATTATTTTAATTGTATATACTATTTCTTTGGTAATTTAATTGTAGTTTTCTTGGTTAATAAAGGTTTTATTTCATAAAAATAGAAAAAATTCGTCCCCACGTATATAAATGTGGGGACGAACGGGAAGTAAACTTCCCCTTGGTCTGGGGACGAAGCGAGGGGACGAGCGGCAATAACCCCAAAATATTTTGTAGATTAACACCACATCCACCTGTATTACCTTTTCATGGCTCGCACGGCTCTATTCGCGGCAGTAACAGTGGAAAGCAATATGAACATTCGTATGTTTCATCCTGCCCCCGTACTTTTAGGGTTCCCATGCCAAACGGTGGAAACAGAACCTTTATAATTTCGTCAGTTCGCCTGTCAATATCAACATTTTCATTTATCAAACAAATGTATGTGTGTGATACAGATTTGAACATAAAGATAAACATAAACAAAAAAAAACATAAAAAAAACATATTAAACATATTTACACCCTTTTTGGCCGTTGTATTACTTGCATCTTGTATTAATAGTACTGTATTATCCTAGATTATTGTTTCTTCTCTCTTCGAACTTAGTATGTAAAACATATCTCATACATAGCCATATAAAACAGGTAGGTAGGTACATTGTACTGTTTTATAAATATAGCCAAATATATTAATCTTTCTTTCTTTTCACATAATAAGTCCTAAAGACTCAGGTTAGTCTATAAGTATGTAAAACACATACCTATATTTATTTTTTATTTCATATTTATTTGGAAGACAGATATACATAGTTATTTAAAGAGATACAAAAAGGATTTCCTTAGACCAGTAAAGTCTCCAATATAAAAATATTTCACTTAAAAACTAGTGAACAGACAGAAATAGTCGTATCGACTGTAAATAATCTTGTATAGGCTTAGGAATGCCATTTAATTGTATTTTAGAGCGTCTCCAACAATTTTTTTTTGGGTGATAATTCCATATTTAATTTTTCAGAACAATTAAATACTTCAACGAAAACTATAGAAGTTATTAATATAATTATATTTCATGTACAAAAAAATTGTATCCCTATCTCTTGTCATATCATATCTAGTAGGTACCTACAGGTTTTTGTAGGTCGGTGGTAGGTCCTAACCCATATCACAAACTCTTCTCAATTTAGAGCTAAATGATGCTGTAAATAAAATAAAAAAAAATTAAGGTATCATGCTGGTTGATATTTATGTTATTTAAACCTACCTGACGAAAAATAACCTAGTGGTAGTGTGACTGGTATCTTGGTAGTACCACAGTATCCATAGTATACTGTGGTAATATGGTGCTTCGGCTAATAGTTGTAGTTGTAAATTTCTGATAATGTTAGGTAGATTAAGTATATTTATGATAATGTTTATTTTTGCATACCTGCATGTTAAATGTAGGGCAACACGCTGTAACGATCGACACTAGACAAAACTTATATGGTTTACAGTGTGGTGTAAGAATAGAATTAGTTTTTGATGATTAAATAAATACAAAATACAATACAATATGTATTGTTTCTTATTTCTTTATAGAACCCTTCACTGCTTGCCCGTTTTCCGACCCTTGGCGGTTTTGTTTCGATTATTTCCTAACTTTCAAACGTTCTGTCTGTTGTATGGTTCAGTTCTATTCATTGGAAATAACTTCTTTGGCTGACTCCAGATTATATTCTATAAGTGCTATAGCAGACCTTTTATAATAAATAATGCTGGATCATCTAGCCCCAAGTTAAGCCTAAGGCAATCCACACAGAATCATCTAGCCCCAAGTTAAGCATAGCTTGTGATAAGGTTCTAGATGAGTGATAAGTAGACTTATCATATATTACACTAGCGGTCCGCCCAGGCTTCACACTGGTATTTAACAAAATTGAATTTTTATGCGGATCCCTAACTTTTTTACAAATATTCTATAGCCTATGTTCATCATTAGGAAAATATGATGACTGATAAGTAGGTACTTAATGTCATATATTACATAGGTAGATATAAAAACAAACAATCATATATCAAAATAAAATGAAATTTATTTCGGTTACTGTCTTACAATATGTTGTTCCTTAATAGAGACCCTCATTTCAGTAAAAAAGCTTGTGTTAGAGGATCTCTTTTATAACAAACGATGACAACATTTAATGGACCAGATAGTCAAAAAAATATAGAAAACAACCAGCCTTCCTTGACAAATATCCACAGATCAAAAATACATATGTCCTGAGGTGGGAATCGAACCCGCGACCTCGCCACAGAGACAGACGAATTAGCATCGCTAACCAACGTGGTAACGCTGCCAGCATAGGTACTGGGCCCTCTGCCATAATGTTAACGGCTTAGATTTTTAGGAAATAGATAGGTTAATACATATAATAGGTTAGTTTAGTGATAGGTTAAGTGCTTAATATGATTATTTTTATTTTTATTGAATAAATATTTTATGTTATTTTAATTGTACATTTTATTAGCTGTTATGAGATATTTTTCCTTTTATTATTTTAATGCTCTTTATAAATCAAACGTTATATATTATTTTATTTTCAATTTAATTAAATTTAAGTTTACTCATACAATTACATATATCTGAATCGGTAAACAGTAAAAAAACACATTAAAAGAACAACAATATCTTTCCAACAGTAAAACTGTCCATTGAAAAGCTTTGTTCTATGTGTTAATTATCTAAATCATTAGACATGACTGTTATCTAGACATGGCAGCAATATTAACAATCCTATGGAAAGGTGAACGTATATCAATTAATTAAAAAATCTCTTACATAATAGGTTTAGCGCTGTTTTCAACACAGGTTCGCACCACAAATTCACGTTTGCCGTTTCATACCAAAATTGCCATGTCAGCGTTTCAAGCCACATAAAAAAATATTGCCGGCATTTCTACCCAAAATTCGTTTCCGTTTCTCACCACAAAGAGATCAAGTATTGCCGCTGGATCTTGTATCAGTTCATGTATAGAATCGCTCGGCCGATAGCAAAAGGAACGCTGGTTTGTTGGTAATCTATCTACATCTATACTAATATAATAAAGAGAAAATATTTGATTGATTGTTTCTTTGTTTGAATTGAATAGTCCCCGAAACTACTAGACTTATATGAAAAAATCTTTTACCATTAGAATTCTAAATTTTGCGTGATGAGCAGAGGCTATAAAACATTATCAAAAAAATTAGAGACCCGCACAAAAAAAATATTTTTTCCTGAATACCCGTGCAAAGCCAGGCCAGACCGCTAGTCTCTAAAATAAATATTTTGAAAAGATGGCTCGTCTTTCAGCCATAATGTCTGTAAGTATGTAAAATTGATATTTTAAAAACAGGTGATGCTAAGATCATCTTTTCGCAAATAATAATGTTGCCATCAAAACGAAACGTAACCAAAAGAATAACGATGCAGAAACCTAGATCCAAAACAGTTAGGTACTTAAATATTTCAGAATCGTTAGCGATTTTTCGCTAAATGAGAGATAAACAAATCACGAGTAGAAAACGTTCTACCCATTTACTAAATGACCCGTAGCTATCTGATTATCTGTCTTTCCCGTTGTTCCTTTTAAATACATTATTTTGTTGTTCTGATGGATTAATGGGTGGTTTGCACACGACACTTATTGCACTGTATATTTTTGTTTTTCGTCTATCACAACCGCATGAATTTGCTGGTGTGGTATCCTTCTCAAACAAATGAGGTTCTTCTTCTATTACCTTAAACATAAACACATAAGTTTGAATTAAATACAACTTTGAAGACAACGGTACCTAGTAGGTACTTACGTGTATATTTCAATTCAACATATACAGTACCTACGCGTCACATATTAAGTACCCCCCTATCTCAACCTATGTGGGGCACAATAGTTGTTATTGTTGGGAATTTCAGACTTTACGATCGATCCTGAGCGGCGCGGCGTGATAAATTTTTGCATGTGAAAATTTGTGATAAGTTACAAGTGAATTCGAAGTAGTCGTTAATATTATGTAGACAAGGGGGGTACTTAATTCTGACGCGCACTGTACCTAGTTTTAGAATGAAGTCCTAAATATTATGTATACTGTGCCTAAGATGGCTGATTGAGTGCGTGGTGATAAACGTTCGAAATTAACGATTATCAGCACACAGTACAGTGGCACCCAAATTTTCGGGTGTAGGAGCTGATAATCGTTAATAGGTAAAAAAAATGTTAAAATAGGTATAAAAATTATTTGTCTCGGAAAACTGTTTAAATATCAAAACAATCAAATTATACAACCTAACCTTGCGCTCATGCTGGTAAATCCTAAGATTAACATCAGTTCGCGCTTTTACACGTTAGCCATGCACAGGGGAACACAGATCCAAGTTGGATTTCCACTAGAGTGTGGACAGGCATTTATGAAAACGTGTTGCACAAAACTACGTGTGTACAGTGCGTGTCAGAATTAAGTACCCCCCTTGTATACAAACTATTTTCGACTACTTCTAATTCCCTTGTAACTTGTCACAATTTTTCACATGCAAAAATTTATCAGTCCGCCCCGCTCAGGATCGAACCGCCCTTCCATAATACTCAAAGTCTGAAATTTCCAAAAATAACAACTTTTGTGTCCCACATACATTGAGATAGGGGGGGTACTTATACGCGTCACATAATGTGACGCGCACTGTACTACGTCACACACACAGCGCTGCATTCGACAGTTTCATTCCTTCTTTAGATAAGATAGTAAGTTACTATATGTTACCTATTTCATAAAAATATATCATCTTGCCTTGTGTACCAGCCTAAGACACAATGATTTGTAGCGTGGCTCCATCTAGTAATTGAATTATAACATCGATTTGCCATTAAAATGGTTTATGGAATGAAATGTTAAAACTCGGGAGCGGCGAACTCGCTTACTTTGCTTCATAAAATCATTCATTTCTATTTTCTTTTTATTATTTTTCTTGGACGATAAGCAAAAGCTTTTGTTATGCTCTGATGAATTAAGCGTTCGTCTGGCGAATGAGGTTAGAAGAGTTTACCTGAGAGTCAATTCTCATAATGTGTAAGTATTCTCGTTTCAATTAATAAAATTGAGTACAAAGAAAGGTGGTACCACTATTAGAAATGATTATGAAAGGTTCCTATAGTAATTAAAATGTCACTTCTAATATTATTGCTACTCTTTGTTTAAAACTAAGTTATACATAATATAAAAGTACTTGCCTATTTTTTATCTATTTTTTTCGCCACGCATCAAAACGTACGTACTGCTACTTATTTGGTTGTTTACTCCAGTATAGTCGACGCACAAAATGCAACTAATCCACCTCGAGTAATTAAACCGCTTGCCATTATTGGGCACCAAAAGAGAAATGAAGAAAAGTGACCAGAGTAAAACGCTTCGGAAAGAGTTTTTCTCTGCTTCACTTCTTTACAAATTAGTTATGTCAAGCATCGACATGTCCCGACATAAATCGCAGTTTATACTGAACAGATGTTGTGCGTCATAGAAACTCGCACCCTCTTACCTGCTTTATAATGATCATAAACATGCTAATTTAGCTATGACTTTTTTATACCACAATTAATAACTGTGTGCTGACCACAAGAGGGCTATTCTACAGTGATCCAAATGTTAAATTACCTTATTAAAATATAGTTCGTTTGATGGTGTAGCGCTGTTTCGCACCAAATTGTTCGCACCACAAGTTGCGACAAAGTTCGCAAATACAGTATATAGAAAAATAAATAATACTCCACACAGCATCACCTAGCCCCAAGCTAAGCAGAGCTTCTTTTATGAGTACCTACTACATGGCTGATACCTTTACATAATACTATATATTACATAGATAGTTATTTTTTTATTATATATAGAAAGCGGCCAGAACACCCTGAACAAATACCTGTAGATCGCACCAATATTTGTCCCGAGGCGAGATTCGAACCCGCAACGTCCTGCGTCGCAGGCGGACAGTCGCCCACCGCGCCACAGAGGTCGTCGTATGTTAGTAATAATATTTTTTTATTTTCTCACCGATCTGTATTTGTGGACTTTGTCGCTTTTATGACAGCTTTGCTTGGCTATCAAGTAAAATTTAATTCGGCTTGTAAGCTCGTTGGAAGTAGCTCTAACACTCCGATTAGTACCACTGCCACTAGACATAACAACTTTACGATATACGTTTACGAGAACTATTGTAGTCTTAGAATAAGAACATAGAATGATAGTAGACACTAATTAATGACAGCGAGAAGTCAAAATTCTGACATGTTGGTCTGATTTTTAGTATTCGTCTATGTGTAAATGAGATCACAAAATATAGTTGAAATCATGCTTGAATAGATCAAACATAGATAGTTGTTTTAAAAAATAGAGAATTGTTGGGTATATTGTCACTCAACAATTCTCTATTTCTAAAACCTGCCGTGACAGCAGCGTAGCGTTTTTTACAACTATGATTGACGTGTTTTTGGTAAACTCGGTAGGCTCGTAGATCGCTTAAAAAAACCAAAAACCTTACTGACTCGATGTATGTACTTACCATACCATATCTACATCGAAAAACAGAATTTGTTAGTAACCTCCACTGTTAGGTAAACAATAAAAATAGTTTTTTTTTATTTTTCTGAGCTGTAATCACAAAAAACTATTCAATTTGCATTTCAGTATTTAGGGTAGCCTAATCCGGAGTGCTTGGAAGTCACCCTGATTATGATTTAGACCATTTTATGTGGTACAATTTAATTGCGTCCATACGTCGCGTGACACCGCGCAAGTGTACTCCTTGTCGTCACATTATTTGTGCTAGAGATGGGATAGTTGTCTAATTGTATAGATTTGCTTTTATACTTATTAAGATATTTTGAATGGAATTGGTATAGTATTTACTCATGCTACTTATAAGTATATAACGTAACGCTCGTAGGGAATGTGATAATGCATCTGACTTCCTAAAACTTTTTAAATATTGATTAACATCCGTACCTAAGTTATATTGGGGAAAAACTATTTTTATAGTTACTAAGTGGTGAAAAGGATTCCAAAAATTTAATATTCTCAGGAATATATAATCGTTTAAAATAGTTTACGAAAATAAATATCGAAGAAGTCATAATTATAAGAAAACCAGAAAAAAAATTGTAATCAAATATTGTATATTAATCCGCATTTCCTGTTTTACTCACTAGTAATCACATTATCTACTTTATGACTGTTATAATGAAAAAATACCATTCATTGTATGTGAGCTGTTTGATTTAGGAGCCATTATGTACGCGTTGAGTGTCACATCTACATCTACATGGTACTGTGGTTTTATTTTCTGTCAGATCATTGGTCGATCGGAGACCTCTATGGACTCGCACTAATGGCGTTAACGCAACCAACAACAGTCGACGAGTTGGATATTTCCAGCCAAATTCTATCTGAATTGATTGTATACAAATTATGCCAAGAAAACACAATCACAATAAATTAAATTCATTTTTGGAGTCGGAATAATGATGTCTAAATACCAAGTTGTTAACAATATTTATTCATAAATGGAACTCAAATCGGCCCGTGGAATTGTTTATAGTTGATAATGAAAAATAAAATATCGGTATCTAAGGAAAGGTGCAAAATATGCAAATATGCAGGTCTCGACAGAACCCTACTCTGCTCCTCTTGGAGTCGAGACCGTGGGGTACCGAGGCTCACATGGTTTTAAAAAAAATATCTTAGCATCTGGTCGAAGCGACGTGTGACCCGAGAGCTGGTCAGTATCTGACGCAGCGCATCAGCATTGCCATATACACTACATCATACACAGGGCCATACATACTTTCCATGCAGAAACCTATAGTAGTTTTGACGGTTATAGGTGTACGGTTATATTGCATCTAGTGTAATTTTGGTTTTCAAAGGACATTATGAACCATATCCAAATCAAAAGCACTTTACAAGATAGTATTATGTTCACGGTCGTACCATAGGTTGTACTTTCTGCAAACGATGCCGAAAAATGAAGGTAGTTCACTTTATTTTATTTTCCATCAACTGGACGGTGCGCGGTTTTTATTTTTAACCAAGTTACAGGCACTTGAGTGCGATGTTGAAATCTGGAGCATACAATATGTTATTTGTGTTGTTTGGTGGTTTCTCTCATAAAAATAAGTAAGTAAGCGCAGTTGACAATTTGCTTTGGTGTTTGAACCCCCGTGGTTTTAATAGAAGCATACAGAGAAAAAATGTCTGCGGTGTCCCGTGGGCTTTAACTCGGTTGTGTTAATTCTGTGCTTGTGCTCCACCAGGGTTATTAATTTATTGGTAGATATCTAAATAAGAAATTGATTTTACAAGACTCATTGCAGCTTAATTATAAGTACCTACTATTTTAACGGGTATTTATCGCGTTTATTTACCTATTTTCCTAATAGAAGCATACAGAGAAAAAATGTCTGCGGTGTCCCGTGGGCTTTAACTCCGTTGTGTTAATTCTGTGCTTGTGCTCCACCAGGGTTATTAATTTATTGGTGGATATCTAAATAAGACATTGATTTTACAAGACTCATTGCAGCTTAATTATAAGTACCTACTATTTTAACGGGTATTTATCGCGTTTATTTACCTATTTTCCTAATAGAAGCATACAGAGAAAAAATGTCTGCGGTGTCCCGTGGGCTTTAACTCCGTTGTGTTAATTCTGTGCTTGTGCTCCACCAGGGTTATTAATTTATTGGTGGATATCTAAATAAGACATTGATTTTACAAGACTCATTGCAGCTTAATTATAAGTACCTACTATTTTAACGGGTATTTATCGCGTTTATTTACCTATTTTCCTGACGTTTCAATTTACACACTGTCGTGATCACGGGATGACGGGAAAAATGGGTAAATAAACGCAATGAACACTTATTAAAATAGTACTAATAATTAAGCTGCAACTAGCTTTGTAAAATTAATTTCGTTATTTAGTTAACCTCTGCGACGCAGGAGGTTGCGAGTTCGATTCCCGTTGAGCCATTTTTTTTAGGTAAAGTACGGAAGCGGTCAAGAAACCGATACCTTTTGAGTTGGAGCCAAACTCGTCATTAACTTTTTTGTCGTCTACATAATCGGATATTTTATAGTAACCCATTTTGCAAATAACAGTTTTGACAATCCGTTTGAATTTATTTAAGTATATATTATTTATTTATAGATTGTTTCTGCAACTTACCTACTTGTTTTTTATTACTTGTAGAGTATAAAATATGAGTAGGTACCTACTTGAAGTAGGGTTAACCTAAATATTTTTCTATTTCAGTTTGACTTCAAGTTCCTGGACCAAGAATCCACAAAGCCCACAGGTGGAACACAAAGACAAAATAACCCCGTCGTTTGAGATTGTAAATACTGCTCTTTGGAACTGTAAGAAACGTTGTTCCTACCGGATCTTGATGAGTGCAAAATTTCAGCCAATCATAAAAATATAGCACATTTTATCAGCTTCACACAGGAAGATCACATGCCCAGCGTGGGGATTATGGGAATAACCTCCATATGAATAATTCCATCTTTGGCGCTCTTTAGGGAGATCTAAGCCCAGCAGTGGACTATTATAGGCTGATGATAATGATGGTGACACAGGAAGATCGGAACACAAGGTTGTGGAGCCGATTTTGGCGAATATAGTCCCATTCTTCTATCAGAGTTACCACCCTCAAGACCACCACCTACCGGTGGTGGTCTGCGGCTTCTGACTAGCCTTCCTAGCTCGTCCAAAGCTTGCAGAATTCTTGATGGCGAAGCACACTGACACTAACCTCCTGACTCCGGCTCGTAGCAACCGCATGTGGCCGGGCATTACCATTTATCACCACCATCGATCCATCACCCATAATTGCTATAGTAGTTCCATATTTTTGACGAGCTCTGTGGCGCGGTGGGCGAAGGTCCGCCTGCCACGCAGGAGGTTGCGGGTTCGATTCCCTTCTGGTCGTTTTCTATGTATTATAAAAAATATTATCCATGTAATAATACTGTATAATGTATATCAGAGGGCGCGTAAGAGTGTAAGAGTGTTTGCGTGGGGATTATGGGCAATAACCCCCAAATTATCAATAATGCCATCTATGGCGCTCATTGGGGGAGGCCTAGAGGTCCAGCAGTGGACTGTTATAGGCTGATGATGGTGTATATCAGTCATCTAGTACCCATAACACAAGTTCTGCTTAGCTTGGGGCTAGATGATGATGTGTGGATTGTCCGACATTATTAATTTATATTTATATTAAACACAAAATTTATTTTTACAATTTAAACAAAATTATTCTGTTTTTTGACTCCTTTCTGTTTCGAAATCATATCTTGTGAACTTAAAAAGCTATTGCAAGTTTAAAAGTTATTTAGTTTTGCAGGCCAGTGCAGTAGTAGCACAGTATACATATAGCACAGTATCTATATGTACACTGTGGTAGTAGGTAGATGTGACTATGCTGACGCTTCATTCACATTAGTGTGGTCTGCAAAACTCACTGGTAGTCCCATCTATGTGCCTACTACCAACCTACCTACTCATTTTATAAACGTCTTATAATTATAACATCGCAATCAATATACAAAGAACTTTTCCATAATCTAGATCAATGTTTGTGATTGCTACTTCTTCACCACAAAACTACCGAACAACGCGTGCGAAGCTGCAGGCAATAAAAATAAGTCTGAAATCCATCACTTAGGTAATCCATCTAGGTACCTAGAGGTATATAAAATCTGGTATAGTTTATCATAAATCCTAAGGCTTACTAGTTCGTAAAGTATTTTTTTTAATATTACTGGTGCTTTGAAGATAGGTATAAAATACTGGATAAACACAGCATCATCTAGCCCTAAGCTAAACAGAGCTTGTGACGGGTGCGATCTGACTGATATACTTAATGTATACCTACACAGATATTTTATTCAACATCAACAATATCAACATCACCAGCCTATAATAGTCCACTGCTGGACATAGGCCTCTCCTAATGAGCGCCATAGATGGCATCATTATTTGGGTTATTGCCCATAATCCCCACGCTGGGCATGCGGGTTGGGGATCGCAGTTCGGTGTAGTTGTTCTGCAGAAGGCGCTGCTGCCCGCCCCCCGCTGTGTTTCCCTTAGTCGCCTCCTACGACACCCATGGGAAGAGTTGAGGTGGTGAAATTCTATGCCGGCACCACACGGCACAATATGTGATATTTTATGATATTTTAATATTTATACCTATATAAAATGTTGTTGTTTTATGTAAAGCATTGATTAATTTTTTTCTTATCTCTTATTTCAGATGGAAAACAGCTGTCGTTATCAATTTGAACAGATTTATTGCGCCAGGGAAGTTAAAATCAGAGGAGAAGTAAAAATAAAACGACCAGGTCTAATAAACTGTGTACAATTATTGAACAAAGTGTATAATTTTTATCGGAAAATGCTTTTGCACAGCAGTAGGAATAACAGCTGTATTTTCAGTTTTACTGATACTTAACTAAGTAGTAACTAACTACAAAGTATTAATTTCATAGGAATAGTATAAAATAATTGATACACCAGTAGAAATTATTTATTAATTTAACAGAAACTCGAAGTAAGCAGAGCTTGTGTTTATGTGAACTAGATAACTATAATACTCTAAACATTTAAAAATAGATTTTGTTTAAGCTAAAGAATTGACATTAAGTTGCTGGTTATGTAGTCCTGGCGACCAGTGAATTTTTTATAGTTATTTTATGCTATTTTTTCCTTGATTCCAGGGCACGAGTGGGTCAAATTTAACTATCAAACTTAATGGAAACTGATCTACTAAGAATCCAATGGAAAGCCTACACTTACAATCTAAGATACAACTTAAACAAAACATCGCGGAGGTGATTCAAGCAGGTAGGCTTATTTTTAACTAAAATAAGGCAAAGTAAGTAAGTAAGATTATATCTCAGAAGGAACAGCTTGATTTGCAAAAAGGCATTATTCAGTCACCTATAAATCACCTTCAATTACCTTTTATTCTAGTTCCTTGAGAGTTAAGATGTTAAAGCTTTTAGTAGATATTAATTATAGATATCAGTGTCATACCCGAGGGCCTCGGGAAACGAAAATCTTAGTTTCCTATTCGTTTTTGCGAAAAACCTATTCTTATGTCACCTACATAATAGCATTTGCACATAAACGAAATCTCGATTTTCTTTTTTATGACTACGGATACGGTTATCAGCTGATCGCTTGATTGCTGATATTACAATTTTGTATTTGTTTCAGGGAATTAATAAATTGCAAGAACAATAAACAACAAGAGAGATGAGTTTCTTCTGAGCCAAAATTGCGTAACTGATGGAACGGACCCATTTTGATCTTGCCTGTCTGCAGTGAATGGAATATTTCATGAACCAAACAATATACTGATACCTAAATAGCACCTAAGCTCTCAGTGTTTAATTTCTACGCAAATGTAATTTGCATTACAACTTGGATCCGGACTCATATCAGGAATTAGGTTTTACAATAAATTTATAAACAAACCTGTACTTTCTTATATTATTCTAAGGATGTTTACTGTATTTTGAATAGAAAGTGTTTGAATTGAAAACGACAATTTAAATTAATCAACGATTCGTACACTTTTCGTTCAGATTAATTTGGACTTTCAGAATAAAATTTATGAACTAGAAATAACATAATTATCTATCTCAATAATATACAACGCCATCTAGTTACGTAGGTAACTAAAGGTACTTAATTAACGCCATCTAGCGACATTCTTCAGTACAACTGTTCAATTGTAAATGACAAGTCAATACCCATAAATAATATGTACCTACCGGAACTTCCGGTCAAAAACTCGTGATTTGACTGAGTTATAGGGGAACATCAGAAGCCTGCATGATTAATAGTTTAAGCAATTAAGCAGCTAAAAGAGACTGACTGAAAAGATGAACGGGATTTCATTGATAATATAGGTAAGGTATAAATAAAACGGGTCAAATAAAAGCACTGAATTGTTCGGCGGCAGATTTAGTAAACCTTAGTTTTTAGTAATACGTTAATATGATGTAGGTAAATATTATTTAAAGAAAGACGGGGTTACTAAAGATCTGTAGGTAGCAAATACCTAGCTACAAGAAACGTTAGCGTAGATGCTATGTATATACTCGTAAGTATTGTTTTTTGCTGTCATTTACACAATAATCTAACTGTCGTCTGGTCGAAGCGATGTGTGACCCGAGAGCTGGTCAATATCTGGCGCAGCGCATCAGCATTGCCATACATAGTGGCAATGCAGCCAGCATCTTGGGTACACTTCCAACTGGTATTGATATGGATTGGTTGAGCTACCTGTAGTTTGTTCGCAACAGTCTACATACAAGTCAGCAGTTAGCTCAATTGTTTCAATTGTAAATACTAGTTTTTATTTAGTTAGATCATTGTAATTTTATTTGTTAATAAAGAATTCTTTTGATGTCAAAAAAAAAATAATCTAAATGATATTAATAGCGTAGCGATAATATTATAGATTCGAATGTGTGGGTGGATGGATGGACAGATGGATGTATGCATAGAAATCTATTATAAGTGCCTTATTATTCAGATTTCTGTGGATGTTTGTTACTATTTTAAGCCAAAATTGCTGAGCAAATAGATCTGAAATTTTGAATTTAAATGTCAGAAATTTATCTCAGTTATTTTACATATTTTCATCTCGTTAATTATCACGGGATTATAATAACCTCTAACGGTTTCCATAGATACGATGGCGACGTCGCAGGCGGGAACTACGACGAAAAAGTAAACTACTTTTTTATTTGAGAGACATTTTGAAGTGGCCGAAAAGAAGCAGTGGCAATGTGGAAAATGGTACCTACTGGCAGCAATACTTGATGTAGGTTGTTTAAATAATGAATAAAATAAGTAATTTCGTACAATCCACACAGCATCATCTAGCCCCAAGCTAAACAGAGCTTGTGTTATGGGTACTAGATGACTGATACACATAATACAATATTATTACATAGATAGAATTTTTTTATCATACATAGAAAACTACCAGACACTCTGAACAAATATCTGCATCATACAAAGATTTGTCCCGAGGCAGGAATCGAACCCGCAACCTCCTGCGTCGCAGGCGGACCTTAGCCCACCGCGCCACAGAGGTCGTCAATAAAAGTTTCTAGAGGTAAAACGAGTGGGTTTATTATAGTTAGCTGAATCTAAACGCTCTGCGGGCCGGACGTTGCCCGCTGTACCCATTCCTGATGTAACTCCCAACTTCATAATAGCTTGTACTAATAGATAGTACAAGCTGTTATGACGTAGTAGATAACACGTCACCTACGCATTTGCGCTCCTTGGAGTCGAGACCCTAGGTTGGGGTACCGAGGTTCTATGGGTTTTTAAAAACTTAGGTACTGATTGGCTGGTCATCTGGTCCACTGACCCAAGAACTGTTCAGTATCTGGAGCAGCGCATCAGCATTGCCATACAGGGAGGCAATTGCAGCCTGCGTCTTGGGGACACTTTCGACTGGTATTCATATGGATCAATTGAGCTAACTGTAGTTTCCTTGGTCTTCTGCACTTCTGCAGGAAGCTAAATTTAATCAATTGTAAGTATTTGTTCTTATTTAATTGTTATTTTGCCTCGTTGATAAAGGTTTTCCTCTTTGTGAAAGGAAACCTAGAAGCGATAACTTTTGCAGTTATCATTATTTTCATCATCAGCCCATGTTAGTCCACTGCTGGACATAGGCCTCCCCTAATGAGCGCCATTGCGCTCTGTCTTCAGCTTGTCGCAGTTATAAACTGTATAAAATTCATACGAAGGGCCTTGTTTGGACCGGTTTCAAAACTACACTAAGTACTGCTTTTAAGTGGTGTAGTTGTCGAGTCCAAATATAAATCGGCCTAGACAGCGGCGTTATTTATTCATAATAGTTAGCTAACTTAAAGCATTGCTATTTTTAACTATGTCTCCTACCATTGAAATTTGCGCCTGTTTTAAGTTAGCAGATCATTATTAATAAGGGCTTACCCCTTATTAAAATCATCTAGCAAAGTAAATGGCCGGGGTCGAAAAAATCCGATTTTTATAATGTGTCTGATTTTTTTAATATACATCAGTCAACGTTGTTTGTCCAATAAATAAAAATAAATAAATAATGCGGGACAATCCACACAGCATCACCTAGCCCCAAGCTAAGCAGAGCTTGTGTTATGGGTACTAGATGACTGATATACATAATACAATATAATAACACTTGATACCCTATGATGAAAATGAAACGATGCTAAGAGAAGAATTAATACAATATGATGGGTGAACTTACAAACTTATATTAAAAGTTATTTTTTAATATATATAGAAAACGACCTGAACACCCTGAACAAATATCTGCAGATCGTACAAACATTTGTCCTGAGGGAATCGAACCCGCAGGCTCTCGCAGGCTACGATATACTTATATCGTATAAACTGTAGTTTGGCGGGCCACAGTCGGATCAGAGATCAATGCGAGACTCTTAGCTGGCCTAGTTTATTTTAGAAACCTTTTAGAAGGTTTTGACCGTATTTCAAACCACAGTTTCGTGCCAATTCTGTTATAGATTTACAAATCTTTGAGCATATCTCCGATACTCAAATGTTTCCGTTGTTATTCAGGTACCTACTTATCATAGTAGGCACGAAAATCTTGGAGTGCTTGCAAATTATTTTTTGATTAGTTCGTTATTAGGTAAATGTTTTAGTCACACTTTCCCATTGTTGATCGAAGATTTCCCAATTTCAAACCAACTTTTATTATTTATGGGGAAATTTTAAAAACAAATTTGTATTAAATTTAGATCGTTGAAGGACTTCAACATGATTACCTACGATGACGTTAGTATCTCTCTTAACAAAAATAATTATACAACTATTTACAGTAAGGAAACTATCAAAAATATTTGTTCTATATACATTTACACCATTCTTCTCTGCGCTGTCAATGATAGAGTATAAAATTTTTAGAAGCGACAACTTAATAATGTTTTTGCCATCTACTACATACCCTAGACTTGATTAAATTTTTTTTTTCGAATGCAATGCATTCAATATTCTTAGGTAAGTACTTCTACTTGGAAATCAATTATTTAATATCGTTTGTTCATAAAAATTAACACTAAACACGGGAAATGCATAATTATGTGGCACGACGCTCGATGCTGGATGCGACAAGCCGAAGACAGGGCGCTATGGCGCTCATTAGGGGAGGCCTATGTCCAGCAGTGGACTAACATAGGCTGATGATGATGATGATGTGGCACGACAATACTACCACCTACAGCCGTACTCTTAGTGGTTATAGTATTATAAAGTAATCGAATAATGTGTAGTTTTGCCACATTTATCAGTTCCTGACTCGTATCATTGGTACAGTCAGCTCTAAAGGTGTCTTACTCGACGTCCATTGAGACTGGCTGCAGTGGAAAATTCGGCTAGGAGTATATCATCACCATTATTAAAGCACGTGACTGTACTAATCAAAGAAGTTAGTATAATGAAAGATGTATACGACTTTTTCGTACTTATATTTAATAAGGTTAGAGTTTTTATCCATGCTTAAACTTTTGTTGTTCGTTTCAATATGCTATGGTGATAATTACGCGATGGCCATTATATGTATCGCTAATTGAAAATATTTTATATTTTTATTAGGTATGTAATTTGAAATCTAATGCGGCTAATGATTCATCCAAGTACAGTGGACCTTCGCCCGGTCAGATTTCAATTGATTTCGATAACTTTATTTCTTTAGGCTTGCAAAATAAGCAATCAGACAAGTAAAATTTCGTTTAGTAGATAGACTAGGTATTTAATGCAAATTGAAAACCCTTTTTATTTTTCGCCTTGCCGCCTCTACGTATTCTTAGCACTATGGCTCAAAGCACACTGTTTACTTGCTCTAGGTTGTGTGTTTTTTATAATGCCCCTCTCAAAACGTGAACAACTGGTTTCGAGGAACGACTTTGTTGCCTTTCGAAAAATAAGCGTTGTCTGTAATTTATGACGTTACGGCTTTTATGTAGGTATGTAGGAACTTTAACAAGTTTTGGATCTAGGAAAAACGCCTCAACCCCCATTTTATTTTTAGATAAAGTAAAGAAGTAGGTATATTAAATACGTTTCTAAGCTTTATGTGTTCAATAAATTCTTATACTGTTATATTATAATAGTTGTTCTTTTTATTAATTACCTAGCTTTTGCCCACGGCTTCGCTCGCGTTAGAGGAAGCCTACGTCTTAGTAGCTTTATGCATGCAAAGTCTCAGCCCGATCGGTTTAAAATTGACAAACTTTCATACAAACTTTTATCCCCTATTTTATCCCCTTGGGTGTAGAACTTATCAAAATCCTTTCTTAGCGCCTACGTCATAATATCATGCCTACGTCATACCTGCATGACAAATTTCAGGGTTCGTGGCTTAGGCCCCCAGTGGTGGACGCACCTGTGGTCGACGCCCCCGGTCAGTTTATTTTAATCCGAATATTTTTTTTATCAAATGTACTTGCAGGCATAAAAGGCATAAGCTTTTAATATATTATATCATAACCATAACTATTTTTATTAGAAATGTTTTTATTTTGTACTAGCTTGTACCCGCGGTTTTGCCCTATAATTGCCTTAGAGAAGATTACTACTGGTAGCAGTATTCCTTTTGTTATCTACTTCTAGTTCGTTTTGTTAATATGTATTTGCAGTGTTTAATAAACACTAATTTATTTTATCATTATTTTCTTTGATAATATTTGAATGAAAAATGCTTATCTAGAATTAAGTACGAATGCAATTTTGTATGGCAAATCTATTTTTAATGTATAAGTGTACAGTGTTTGCGCTAATTTTCTTACGCGCTTACATAAATTGAATGTCAAGCCTGTTAGTGAAACAATATTATCAAGCACTTCATAATTGTTTTTTGATCATTCGCCATGTTTCAAAAATAGCTCTTTATCAAGACATTTATAAGACTGTAATAGGTAAAACTACGCTTGATTTACTCTTAGTTAAGATTACCTAACCACCATGTTGAATCAAATTAGAGTTCCTCGATTAATATTTGAAAACCTGCAATAGCTACACATTTTTGACGTAAATATGTGTATGTGCAACTTATAGTTATGTAAGTATGATTAAAGAAAGAGATTCTTGTACAAAAAATACAGTACAGGATAATGATCTGTTTTATTTCACAACGTAGGTATGCAATTAGGGTAATAAGGATACCACATTCGGAATGTACGGAACATTCTAATAAATTACTGGTTTCTGCTTTTTCAGAACTTGCTTGAGACGATCGCTTTTGCGTTACCGATTCTGCCTGTCTTTTATGTACAGTTCTTCAGTAACCTCCATTTTGTTTAAAACGCTTCTAATCTATGATAAATAATAATTTACAGTAAGTATCTCAAATCGAACGACTTGTTAAACTGTTTTTTTTTTCTTTAAAAGATTATTTACTCTCAAAAAAATCTTATAAGCGTCTTTAATAAGACTACATCGCCTCATACCTATAATGATCTCAGCTAAGTATTTTATAAGTCTTGGAAATCTTACACAAAGCTTTTATAAGACTATAATTTTCGCAGGACTATTAAGACTTTGTCAATACACTTATGAGATTATATGTCTTGTAATTATCCTATAATATAGTATAGTAGTAAACTACAAGGCAGTTTTATTAGTAAATTTGCTCTGGAGAGTAAGAATGCTTGCTATTATAAGCAAAGTATACTTGAGAAAAGCCATTAAAAGCTTTATAAGTCTAATTTAAGCTTTATAAGTCTAATTTCACCTATTGTATTCTATTATAGGATTCCCTTGCTAGTTGGGTAGCTATTACTTTTTTGCTCGGATTTCCACATATGGGCAGATTTGTTCTAAAAACATGATCGTAGTAATTTTTTTATTTTTATACTGCTCAGTCAAATTGGCAATCATTTTTGCATTCTTTCTTGACGCGTTTTTTCGCCTGCTAACAGGAATGTTTTTAGCTTTCAGTCTGAAATAAGATATTATCTATAATAGTTGCATTATTTTACCAATAAATATAATGGCATGTCAGGATGTTTGGAACGTAGCCTTCTGTTCAAATTCTGTTTTAGAGGCCAGTACGTTGTTAATCTTCAATAAATAAAATATCTAAATGTCTAAAGGACAAGTAACCGTCAGGCCGTTTACCAACGTCACGCAACAGACCAATCGCAAAAATCCATTCAGTAGTTTTTACGTGAAAGAGTAACAAACATTCATCTCATCTTTCATCTCTACATCTATCCCTACTTTCAAACTTTTGCAGTTATAACATTAGTAGGATTAAAGACAGAAGTATTTTATTGGTAAAGTACAATTACTTAAAACTATCTAAAAAAAAATCTCTAAAACGGTATGTAAGATACACTTTTGGCATTTACTGTACTAAGTGCAAAAGTGCAAATAATAATAATAATACAATTAATAGAATCGGGGGCGTCAACCACAGGTGCGTCGACCACTGGGGGCCTAAGCCACGAACCCAAATTTCAGCCCGATCCGACCAGTGGTTTGGGCTGCGCGTTGATAGATCACTATGTCAGTCAGTTACCTTTGAGTTATATATAATATATTTAGACAACGAAAATTACAATCAGATAACCAAATTAAAACTAGTAAATCAATTGAAACAATTGAGCTTATCTGCCTTTTTTATGCCTGCCTGCATTTTTATATCCAAATAATTATTTCCATCCAAAGCTTGCCTGGAGGAGATAGCGATAAGTCTGCCCCTTGTACTTGTCTTGTGTTCTTTTGTTATGTTCTATTTCTGGTGTACAATAAAGCATTTTTTGTATTGTATTGAGCTAACTGCAGACTGTTGCAAGCAAACTATATGCAGCCCAACTGATCCATATCAATACAAGTCGAAAGCATCCCCAATCAATTCTTCTACATTAAAAAAAAATACAACAAATATCTTTTAGAAACTAATTTGAAAAACGCATTTACTTCTCTACCTACTCGTAGCGGCCACGGCGTTAGAATAGACCTCCATCAGCCTGTAAATGTTATAAGAGCCGAAACATTGAACCTACTAGACCTACCTACCTAAAAGAAGGGCAGAAGCATCCATTTTTGTATTTTTAACATCAGCTGAGAATGTTTATCTGTCTGTGTTCCATTTCATTTAATGTTCCATATAGGTTCCTAAGGTACTCGTATTGGTGGAAACTGCTGGTTTTAGTGTTACTTTAGTATTTTTGGTTTAGTTTCTAATAACATGTATCCAAAATAAAATTATTGAAATAAAATACACACCTATCCACCTGCCATCTTTTTTTAGGAATGTTTTAATTGAAATTTTTCATCATGTTTTAATTGAAATGTTTTCATCATGTTTTAAACACAGTTTAAAATGTTGTTGACTCAACAACATTATATTGAGCACAAAGCTTAAGAGCAAGCCTTTGGTTTTTGTTGTACTCATCGGAAAAGTATAGCCCTTAGTCTCACATATCGCATAAAAGGGGGGAGGTTTTGTATTGAAAACGACTCGGTAGGTAGGTATATCAATATCTAGGTATCTACACTAATAGGTATTATAAAAAGGAAATATTTGATTATGAATAAGAGTAAAGATAAAAGGGCAAAAAGCCTTTATTAACAAATAAAATTACAATGATCTAACTAAATAAAAAACTAGTATTTACAATTGTAACAATTGAGCTAACTGCAGACTGTTGCGAACAAACTACATGTAGCTCAACTGATCCATATCAATACCGATTGGAAGTGTACCCAAGAGGAATATTTGATTGTATGCTTGTTTGAATTGAATTGACGATTTAAAAAAGTATTTCACCATTAGAATCCTAAATTTTCGCTGATGAATCATCATCATCATCATCATCACCAGCCTATTAATAGTCCACTGCTGGACATAGGCCTCCCGTAATGAGCGCCATAGATGGCATCATTATTTGGGGGTTATTGCCCATAATCCCCACGCTGGGCATGCGGGTTGGGGATTGCAGTTCGGTGTAGTTGTTCTGCAGAAGGCGCTGCTGCCCGCCCTCCGCTGTGTTTCCCTTAGTCGCCTCTTACGACACCCACGGGAAGAGTTGGGGTGGTGGAATTCTATGCCGGCACCACACGGCAAAGTGACGCTGATGAATATAGGCTCTAAAATATTTTCAAAAAATTAGGGATCCGCATGAAAATTTCATTTTATTTAAATACCAGTGTGAAACCGGGGCGGAACACTAGTTAGTAAAAAAAAGTGTGAGTTTAAATTGGTTCAGCCAGCAGCCTTCTCCGGAAATTGAGATACCTACCTATCTTACCAAGATTCGTCAAAATTAACTAGGTACATTTTTACAAAGCATTAACCCTATACCTATTGACTTTTGATTATTTAATTCAGAAGGTTAGTAAGGTTTCATCACAAATTTACTTACGATCACCAAGAAAAACTATGAAACATTATAAATTTTTTAATATATTATTTTAGGAATAAAAAAAAAAGTC